>CM055747.1:11649483-11675469 GCA_029465975.1 Dallia pectoralis | reverse complement strand
TGTCGCACTGTCCACCTGTGAGGCAGAGTATATAGCCCTAGCCACAACCATACAGGAGTGTCTCTATCTTAAGCAACTGTTGGAAAGTCTTGATACATGTCAATACTCGCAATCTAAAGTATATGAAGATAACCAAGGTACAATCGCCTTAGCAAAAAATCCTGTGAGCAGGCAAAGATGCAAACATATAGACATCAAGTACCATTTTATTAGGTCTTCTGTAAATAATGGTGACATTACATTAGTGTATTGTCCCACTAATGAGATGTTAGCAGATGTGTTGACAAAGCCTGCAACCAAGTGTAAGATGATGAAGTTTGATGCATTCATTTTTGGAAAATGATGCGTTCTATGTTAACAATGTGAGAGCAAGTGGGGGTGTTAACCGTGTGCTCTCAATGTGCATTATGTTTTTGTTTATTGATTTATATTTATGTATGAAATGAATGAAATGGCACGTGATGAATAATGGGGGTGTGTACATTTGTGATTGGATGTTTAATGAATAAAATCACCTTGAGTGAGCACAGCTGTGGCTGTGTGTGTTGCAAGTCAGATACGTTGTTGTGTTTACTCTGCGAACAGGGGGCACCAGGATCGGATGGCCCAGACCTGGATGGGTGGCCAGAGGGATCACCTGACCGAGCTGCCGACCTGGCCCTCCTGTCCTGTCAAAATAAGTCAAAGAAAACTTCTTGAATATAAAACAAAAATAAGAATTTGAGAGAGAATAAAATTCAGTGAAGAAAAACAAATGTCACCTCAAAAGTAAAATGTATTACTTCCGGTTGAGAATTCGTCAATCCCACCAAATATCACAATATTAAATTTGAAGAGAAAAAAGTGAAGTTATTTTCCAGACAAACGACTGGAGATGAAGACTAAAATACAAGGGAAAATGTTGACACAGGGCATAACGGCTCTCGGAATGGTTTAACAGGGATGAAAATGATGTAAATCATATGTGATTGCTTTGAGTCAACAAATATTAACCTAGATGAACACCTATGCCATTATTGCTAAGGAAAGCTCTTGTTGAGCTACGTCCAGGAAGTAATCCTAATCTATAGTTTAATTTCTTATAATAAAGCTGAACCTTGCTTGCTGTACTTGCTCCTGCACGCACAGACAGTGTCAAGCAAATTAGGGGCATGTGGGTGCAGTGGCGTCATGTGGGTCCTCCCTGAGAGATGTACGACACTGTGAACCGGGCCTTGGGCTCCGCACGGGAAGAGCTCATACTGATACTGCCTCGACGAGCACCTCTAACAGAGCGCAAGAGTCAGAGAGAATAGGCCAGAGATAAGGACAGACATGGGTGTACCCTGAATTATTACCCCCACGATTCACAGAGAACAGCAGCGACAGGAGACACAGGACCAGCTCTCATTTGCAGTTGCGCTCATTTGGCCATGGGGCACGCTGGGCACTGTCGGTCCACCTCATGTTCCATGGTGCAAGCCTCCTCTACAATCGCATCCTCTGTAGTGTGATACCAGAGGCAGGTCGAGTCCGTGTGAGCCGGCCACTGGCGCCGAATGTCCAGACCGGGCCAGGGTGGACGCAGCAGCTCGGGATGAACACATTATACGCAAAGCCTGTTCCCGGGAGGTGTGCGGCGTTGGACGACAGCATACGGGTGGTTCGGTCTCTGCGAGAAGCCGGGTCAGGTAGTTCAACTGTGAAGGATGTGACATGGGAGAGACTGAAGGACCACTGGACAGATGTTTACGGAGAACTTTGACAAAATGCAGTGACGATTACCCATAGAAGCACCACCATAATTTGTGGGAGCAGTCCACTCACCCTCTCCATGTCCTCCTTGTCCTCAGAGACGTCTAGCACCGTAAGAAAGCAGTTGTTGCTTGCAGCAGGAACGGGGGCATTGTTAAAAGACTGGAGACACAATTCACAAAATGTAGTATGGGACAATCACAGTGTATATGTACTCTTCAGTGTTCATTGAGATGTTAAAACATGTGTAGACATGAAAAATGCCCATTTGCTGGAGCGACAGTACAATGTGTCATAGTATAAAAGTAGCCTCCAAAAAGGCCTAGTCAGTCCTTCAAGAGCAAGAATGAGTCAAAGCTCAGCAGGACACGCATGTAACATGTGTTTATCTTAACACATTAACAGCACAATGGAACCCACATGATTCAGAGAGAGCAGTAAAGAGGTTACACAAGGGAAACATTATAGACCAGGATATGAAGTTATATTCAACCACAACATGGCCAGTATATTTTTTAATGAGAACTATAGTTATTCTACTCCACAAATTAATCACAAATAGGAATTACCCAATTACAACATTCAGAAAACTAACTTGACAATAAATTGTGTGTGCCCTTATACTACTTCTGTCAGAATTATGAAATCAAAAGACATCTACTGTGTTCAATTACAAAACAAACACACACACACACACACACAAAATGTGTGTTCAAAATACATTTGAATAAAATATTTAAGGGAAAGGTTGCTTTTATACAAAACAATATCTTACAAAAACTTTAAACATTCAGTATAATTTCATTAAGTATCAAATTATATGCATTAGATTTTGGAAAAGTTCGCTAGCAATTAGCATCGTCTGCGCAATTCCGATCTACTAACATGGGGTGAAGTTAGCATTGCCTGCTAACGCCATTCCAACCTCAGCCTCATAAGGAAAACGTAACTCACCAAGTGAACATCCCTGCACGTTCCAGCACGACAAGCATGTTGGATTGTCGCGTTTAATGTTAGACATTAGTCAAGTTGTTGAATAGCAACAGTTCACTATAGCTAAATCAAAGTTTTCGAGGTCTATCTACCTAAAATGGCGTCTCTTCCCATTATAGTAGATCGCATCTGCTACTGACCAACCTGTCAATCAGAGGCGGGACATAACCAAATGGGAATTTCTAATTGGCTCAAAACTAAAATACTTCTTATTCCAGCTGTCTATTGGTTAACCTGTGCTACACGAACACAGATAGGTTTCATGATATCAGCTAGATGCTTACGTGAGTTTTGACTTACGTTCGAAACTTTATTTTCCACATTTAGAGATTGGCTTTGTTTATGATATTAGGCAGACAAATTGAACAAGTTACATTTGATGGTGGCGTTTCAGTCTGATTCGTTTCTCTGGACAAACGACGAGCATGTAACCCGGAAATCGCACCTTGAGTGTTTTTTAAAGAATGGACGCTAACTCCCAGAAGCCTCTGCGGTTTTGTGTACCATATTTACAGGCGTTCACGTGATACTTAGCATAATGTGCTGTCCGATTGGTGGTGATTAAACTGCTTTTTTAGAAGTATGGATGAACTATATCTGGACATTTCTCGAGGGATACCATGATGAGGAACATCAACCTTGTCTTGCTATATAAATTAAGCTTGACAGCTCGGTTAATTTGTGTCGCCAGAGGCGGCACCGGTTGGGACGCGTCTAAGCGAACACTATAAAACCCGGTTGCATGACTAGCATGTGGCCCTGAGTTTGCGAGGGCGCGTTCCAGCCGTCACCTTTTGCGTGGTTTTGGTGTCATCTAGTGGCAGCTTGTGACTGTGGACTGTGTGTGTGCTCTATTGAACACACAAATGAAATAGCAAAATACTAATGCAACACGAACATGGGGAAACTACTCAATTACATTTTTCTAAACAAGTCACCCATTCTGAACTCTCCCCTCTTACAGACGGCTATGGTCTAACAAGACCAAAACCTTCCCCACAGCGGTGAGTCTAAGGAATATGCCTCTTGTACTAGACAGTCCTTAGCAGCCCTGCCCCCCCCACACCCACAGTGGACGTCTTGCACTATAAATAGCCGTTGCCCTCCTTTTGAACTACTGTAGGCCTATATATAACTAGATATTGCTCTTTTTGCACAATTTGTCACTTGAGCCGGGACACTGATCCTTTGCACAATTCAGATACATACTACATATTCAATAATGACCCAGTACATATGTCTACCAGCCAGGGTCTCTTGACTGTTCGTGTTGTGTTTTTGCTCTTTTTGCACCGTTTTGTGAACACCTTAAAATGTGTGTTCCAAATGCAGCAACTAGTGGTCAGAAAAAAATCCTTGTGTGTAAACAGACAAATAAATAATAATAAACCTGATTCTGATCTTTGATCTATTTATATTTACTGTCCCCATTATTTTGTATTTGATCGCACAGAGAAGTGCTTCTGTCCACCAGATGGGGCCACAGCCAATACGATACTGGGGTATCCTAAAGGGCACATATACGGTTTCTTGAAAACACCAGACTAAAAATAACTGACCAGAAAGTCAAGCACGTGAACAAATAAAAAGCCTATATTAATTTCATAAGTTTCACATTAACACATTTCCACAAAGGCAAAACATTTTTCCTGTTGTGACTTCTACCACTGGTTATTTAAACACTACACAATTGAAATAGAGGGATTTTTCTTTTTAAATACCTTATTTTGTTTTACTATTGCACTGGTTTTCAAGCTTTTTTGGGCCAGCGCCCCGTATCCATTACCCAGGTCCCTTACCGCCCCCCTTCAAATAACAGGTATGCAGTTTGTGTGGGCAGGTTAAAATGTGTTAAAGTAATTACTGCAATCTTTCTATTTTTTATTATTTCAAACGTCGTAGGTCTGTCCCAAAGTAAGTCGGCATTTTAACAGAAAAAAGCATGCAACATGTTTCAGTGTCGTCAAGGTAACGTGATACAGTGCAGTTCCATTCCTATTTAAAACATGTTGTGCCCGTGCTGCCACTTGCACTTAAACAACCAGGTAACGTCAATTTAATCTATAAGGGTTTAGGGCGGTCATTGGGATTGGACCATAGTTTAGTTAGCAAATGTTGAATGAATGGTCTCTTCGATACTTTATTGTGTATATTGGAGAGGAACATCACATCCGTGCTGCAAGAAGTCCTGCAAATGTTCTGTCAACGCTATTAACGTCACGTGAAGTTGGACGGCCCATGTGTTTAATCACAGTGTGGCTATATTTCATGTTATGCTCTTGACAGCTCAAAGCTGACGCGTTATACTGTAAATGCTTATGGGCATACCGTACGGCATCATGGGTAATGTAGTCAATATCCTGTGTCCACCCTGTCATGTAGAGCTATTAGTTTTCATATCTGCTCCGTTATGGATAAACTAACACAAAAAGGGCAGTGGTGTCGTGTGGTCCTGTAGCAGTCCTGAAATCACTACACATTTTCATTTGGATATTGCCTCCATTACCACTTTGAATACAGTCCCTTGAGGGCTTTCATACATATTGCTCTGACTGTCAGTGTTAAACATTGAACACGCTGCAATAGTGAGGTTATCTTGCTCTCTGTTCTGGCTCTACTCTCTCACCCAGATGCGCCCTCAGGTACCGGCATTTGGCACAGGTTGTTTTTACGTGAATCGGTACTTGGTAGTACAGACGTGACACAATGAATTAATAAAACAATTTTTAAAATATGAACATTAAAAACCAGTGATTTCGTTTCAAATGGTTAAGAAGAGGATTACAGCAACACCACCCTACATATGTAAGAATACAAGTCAGCCAGGTAGTGTGGTTCTTTTTGCGCTGTGCGCAGTTTTATTTATAGAACCAAGGATAATAATGTGTGTATAAATTGGGATGTTGTATGTCAATCAATAAATCAATTAATTTATACGATCACCCAGCCTGAATCCGACAGAGCACCTATCGACAAGTTCAACAAGTTGATACACGGCGGCCCGGAAAAACTCCCTGGAGGTCAAATTTAGGAAGAAACCTAGAGAGGAACCAGGCTCTGAGCGGTGATCAGTCCTCTTCTGGTAGTGCTGGGTGTGTGTGTGTGCATGAGTTGCCGATGTTCATTAGTTCCTCACACAGCGTTTCGGCAGCAGCCAAGAAAGAAATCTGTCAGAGAAAAATAGAAGAGAGCAGTTATATGGGAGCACTGGTAGTGATCATTCATATTTACCAGATCACCTTGTGTGATCTTGCTGGTTATGTGTATAGTGGCGGCATATCTAGATTAAACCCCGGGGAAAACTGCACAAATATAATCTTTCCTCATGTTTCACAACTTACAGAAATTATTTTTTTTACAATTTTTAGGTGATACATGTTTTTCTATCAGACATGAATGTCTTCTATGTGTTAATCCCTATTTGTCTTGTATCCTCACCTCTTCCTCAGGCTGGTTTTGCCCTTTTTGATGACATGGGTGGGAGGAGTCAGGGGGCGTGGCATATCCCATGCGGAGGCGGCCCTGACTGTTGAGTGCACGGTCTGTGCTGCTGAGGTCTCATATGCAGAGGGGCCATCTTGGCAGCAAAATGGACTCGTGGCCTGGGCTCTGTTGTCAGAAAGGACCAATAGCAGAGTTATAAACCGGTTAGAGTCTTGAATGTGTATTGGCTGCAAACTGTTAGACATACATTATAATAACTGTTCAGGCATTAAACAAATACTATCAAAAGGAATGTTTAGCATCACTGCTTCAACGCTCTATGCTCCTTGTTAACAATACAATGGGAATATCTTTTCAACGCTACTCAATGTCTATCAGGACAATACATGAATGTATGGCCTAACTCTATAAATACACGATACGAGTTACTTACAAATCTCTGGACGGTGATCTTCTCCGGACTGTCAGGGCTGCTGCTGGTCGGGATGCCTTGCACTTGTTGGTTCAACTCTGCAAGTCTCTCCGAACAGACCCTGAAGACCTCATTCAACTTGTCCAGTCGATCCTGTTGAATCCCCTTCATGTCCGTCCTGGTTCCGGACTTTACGGGGCCCGTCTTCTGGTCCATTCCCTCCTTGTTACTCACCCTGTTTCCCTTTTTGTTTGACAGCCACCTCGTTATCCATCCGCTGCTCTTCTCTGGCTCCTCCTGCGGCTCCAGCCATTCACCCAGGATGAGGTCCATGTAGGCCAGGTTCTCCCTAATCCTCCTAAGGATCTCCACCTGGGTGTTGGTCCTCTCTGGTAGCCATGAGGGCTGGTCAGTGAAGAGCATCTGTTTGCCGACCATGGAAGGACGAAGGGCAATGTTGGGCTGAGGTTCAGCTGGCAACGAGATCTGTGTAAAAAACGGAATCAAATGCAATGAGCTTTTGAGACAGGGCATGTTTGATAAGGGCCATATCCACACAAAACACATCTAGACACACACCACACATCTAGACACTCACATGAATCAATGTCGACTGGGTAATCGACTGTAAAATAATAATAATGATTTAGAGCTATCCTATGTTTTAAACTTAAGTGACATATCTTCCTCTAGAGCTTCAGAATTCAGGCCTGTCTTACCTCATTGTCATGGTTACTAGATGACTTCTGGTGGATGTCATCAGGCTCACCGCTGGAACCGATCTCCTCAATGGGTTCCACACCGAAACACAGGGGATAGAGAACGTGAAATATACTCAGTGCCACGGTAGAATATAGTGTCATTGACGAGGATATTGAGTCTTCATTTGTATTGAATTTTGGTTGTACGTTTTTTAAAAATAATTTCATCTTAATTGATCTTAATTGTAGCTATGGTAATTTCGCAACAATTCTTACGTTTCTTTTTGTTGCCTATTGATTGCGAATTCACGACATCTCTACGTAGCTAGCACTCCTGTCTAATGTAAAATAATGGCTTTTGAAGTTATTGTTTGACAAAATGTAAAATAAAAATGGTTGTATATTTTTGTAAAGTTATTGTTTGACAAAATTAGGTCCTATTAAAAGCTGTGTTAAAATATGGTTCATTATGTCCTCAGTTGTATATTGTGTGATGTAATGCTCGTGGCTGGAACAAAGACGACACAGAGATGGTGTGCTTCAAGTGTGGCACCAAAGGCCACCGAGTTAAAGGATGTCGACAGAAGACATGGAGTCTCTGCAGAAGTGACACCCACAAAGACGCCACGTGCAGGCGTAAGGATAAAGACAAAAGGATGGTGAAAATAAAGTCTCAGAAGACGCCGACGAGGACTACGTGTTCAAGATGAGAGACAGAGGGACCGATACCCAGCGGCAGCCGGCATGCAGCATCTAGGAGAAAGGTCTGATGGTGGACACGAGGGCTACCTCTCATGTCATCACGGACAGAACCATGTTCAAGAGTTTTGATGGCGCGTTCAGGCCAGAAACGCACCGCGTCAAGCTGGCGGATGGCACCCGGTGCAGCGGGGTCGCTCAGCGGAGGGGAAATGCTGAGGTTTCACTCATCGACAGCAGAGGACAGCGACGCAAGGCAGTGCTGAAAGACACTTTGTTTGTACCCCCAAAGCATCTTCTCTGTGAAGGCAACGACTATGAGTGGGGCTACGGTTGTTTTTAAAGAAGATGAAGCCATCCTGATAACCAGAGACGGTTCCAGATTTAACATTCACGTGTATGACAGGTTGTATTATTTGCATACCAAACTGAGTCTAATGATAAGTGTAATGTTTGTCACGACATACAGACACGGCACGAGATATTAGGCCACTGTAACTATCACAATGTTCTTAAGTTGCAGAAGGTTGTCAAAGGTATGCAGATCAAAGGCAAAACTGGTAGACCTGAGCAAGAGTGTGAGGTATGTATTCAGGGAAAGTTTGCCCAAACCAGAAATAGGGCTCCCTTACAGATGGTACACACAGACCTTGCAGGTCCAGTAGCCACAGAGTCGATAGATGGTTACAAATATGTGCAGTCATTTACTGACGATTACTCGAGCGCAGTGTTTGTATATTTTCTCAAGAAGAAAAGTGACGCAGTGCCGGCTACTGAGAAGTTCCTAGCAGATGTATCCCCTTACGGGAAAGTGAGGTGCATCAGATCCGACAATAGAACAGAGGTTATGTGCAGTGATTTCCAAGCACTGTTGAGGAAAAACAAGATTAGACACGAAACGTCAGCTAGTGATGGGGTTCAAATCACAGTAGACTACTGCTGTAGAGCAGTGTGTGGCATTCCACAGAGTTGTGGGGGAGCAATGGAGTCAGCTAACTCAAACGAATGGGTAAAAGCCATGGATGAGGAAATTCAGTCCTTAAACGAGAACAAAACCTTTTTCCCCCGACAACACTGCCAAAAGGCAAGAAAATAGTGGGGGGTAGATGGGTTTACTCTATCAAGACTGATGTAGATGGAAAAGACAAATACAAAGCACAGTTTGTGGCAAAGGGTTACAGCCAGAGAATGGGAATAGACTATGGGGAGACGGTTTCACCTACAGCGGACCTGACGAGTGTAAGGGTGGTACTACAGAAAGCGGCACAGGAGAATGTATTCCTGCACCAAATGGACGTGAAAACAGCGTACTTGCACGCTCTCATAGACTACGAGATCTACATCAATCCACCGGAGGGTTAAAGAGAAAGAGGGTACAGTGTATAAGTTAGAGACATCACTATATGGCCTTAAACAATCCGGGAGAAATTGGAATAAGGGTTTGCATGATTGTCTAACTGAGGATGGGTTTAAACAAAAGCCAGCCAACCACTGTGTTTATGCCAAAGAGTCAAAAGGAGGGGAGGTGATCATAATCATATGGGTCGATGACTTTATCATTGCAACAAGCAATAAAGAGGAACTGAAAAAGGTGAAAGAGATGCTTGCAGAAAAGTTTAAAATGAAAGATTTGGGCAAACACTTGACTCTGGGCATCGATTTCAGTCAGTCAGATGGGTGTGTAAAGATGTCACAGGAAAAGTACACTAACAAGATACTACAGCGTTTTAATATGCAAGACTGTAGGACCAGAGAAACACTTTGTGAGCAAAAGCTAGAGTATACTGAAGATGCAGTAAAGATGACAGATGTCAGGATGTACAGAGAAGCTGCAGGAAGTCTTATATACCTGACTACTGTGAAGCACATACTAAGGTATCTCAAAGGCACCGCAGAGAAAGGGTTAAGTTTGAGGAGAAATGACAGTGGGAAGTTAGGTATACAGGCCTACAGTGATGCCGACTGGGCGGCTGATTCCAGTGACAGACGCATTATCAAATTATTTTAATGCGTTAAACATTTGAAAATAACGGCTCAGATTAACACGTTAACTATCCCAGCCCTATATTATATATAATAATATATAATAACACAGCCTCAGCAACATCCTTATGAACACTTGGGGAAAAATACACACACACACACACACACACACACACAGGGGACCAAAACACAGAGATTAAACCCAAGCAGACGTGCAGCTCACCACACACAAAAGCCACAGGAAAGCGGACCGGGCTTGGGTTTTGGAGAACACATCCTGACCAAACTTCACACATGCCAGGGCCTCCAGAAAGGAGATGGCCCTGTGGGTAAAGAAATAAAAGACTCTTTGAGAAAACGTTGATAAGAAACACATGTATTAATTTGAGTCTATAGGTTAATCACACATTACATGGATTGGTATAAAAAAGGCCTGCAAACGCAAAAACAGCTGAATAGCACAAGTTGAGCCAAAACATCCAACACTGTGTCCCAACTCGTTTGCACTGTGTATCAGTTAGTTTAGCATAATACTAGAGATGCACTGTGTATCAGTTAGATTAGCATAATACTAGAAATGCACTGTGTATCACTTAGATAAGCATAATACTAGAGATGCACTGTGTATCAGTTAGTTAGCATAATACTAGAGATGCACTGTGTATAATACATAATACTAGAGATGCACTGTGTATCAGTTAGATTAGCATAATACTAGATATGCACTGTGTATCAGTTAGATTAGCATAATACTAGAGATGCACTGTGTATCAGTTAGCATAATACTAGATATGCATTAGCATAATACTAGAGATGCACTGTGTACAGTTGATTGCATAATACTAGAGATGCAGTTAGATTAGCATAATACTAGAGATGCACTGTGTATCAGTTAGATTAGCATAATACTAGAGATGCACTGTGTATCAGTTAGATTAGCATAATACTAGAGATGCACTGTGTATCAGTTAGATTAGCATAATACTAGAGATGCACTGTGTATCAGTTAGATTAGCATAATACTAGATATGCACTGTGTATCAGTTAGATTAGCATAATACTAGAGATGCACTGTGTATCAGTTAGATTAGCATAATACTAGAGATGCACTGTGTATCAGTTAGATTAGCATAATACTAGAGATGCACTGTGTATCAGTTAGATCAGCATAATACTAGAGATGCACGATATTCCATATGCCAATAATATTAAACTTGTTTTGGCAATACGTGAGTACAAACATACATGAGTACAGACATATGTGAATACAGACACACAGCACGTGTCTAACATATACAGAATGACTCAATTCCACCTGAATACAGACGCGTGTGAATACAGACACACAGCACGTGTCCAACATATACAGAATGACTCAATTCCACCTGAATACAGACGCGTGTGAATACAGACACACAACACGTGTCTAACATACCGTACGGTGGGAGCAGTGATTATTCCCAGGAGGAGGATCCGGCACCAGCTGAGAGCGTGAGACGTCTGGAAAACAAAGATGTGCTTTAGGAAGAACGTGTTCAACTCCAACAGCTGTCAATCGGAATGAAAAGAGGAAAGCAGTATTGTAAATTTGCACCGCTGGAAGACGGCACAAACTACCCCAAAATAGTCAGATCCCTTTTAACTGGTTCCCATTATCATGCTGTAGTCGAGGGTGCTGAGAGCTAACATCTACCACCCTGGCTCCATGAATAGTTAGGAGTCTGATAAAGTACATCGGAGTAAAAACTAAATGCTTTCCAAAGAAAATAAAAGTTGGGAAAAGTTACTCCCACACTTCCTGAAACAGGACTACGTACATATATGTAGCTAAATGGAAGTTACATTTTAGAACCATATTCCCCAAAGAATGCAAGTGGAAGAGGAAAGGCTCTGGCCAAATACGCTTTACCACACGTTTAAGTTGATATGACCATAACATCCTTATTACCTTATATCTTATAAGGGTTCTGTCCTTTAACCCAGAGTGAGATGTGTGAGGAAGCCTAATAGCACCACAATGGATACATCAATGTCTCTGTAAACACAGGCAAAATAGGTTTACATTATTGATTAACTAACTGGCATTTATATACATTATAAAACAATAAGGAATATTCATAAGTGTTTCTTGAGAATACTATTACTTACTGTAGCACAATGCATTGGAGATGATGTACTGTACAGTAACAGGCGAGTCAGTCCAAATAAACCGGGATGTCAAAGATAGAACTGAATAAAGACAGAACAGAAAAGGACAACAGTAGGAAAGAGATGTCACATGACTGTCAGCAAAAACCTTTTGTGTTACTGAATTCCTAAACAGGCAGATTTTTGCTGGACTAATATTTAATAGGCAATATACTTGTTGAACCATATAACATGGATAGTATTGCAACCATTACAGTAAACCACGTAAAGCCTTTGCCAATAATTTAGAGAACAACAGTTTTCTAACTAGCTAAAGCCAGCTTCTCATTCATAAATGTGACAGACAAATTAAACACAATGTTCCGCACAACACCAAAAACTAACAGTATGGAGGAAATGACACAACTTGAAGTGTAAAATTAATTGTCACAAAAAGGCACCAGTCTTATTGCCAGTTCGTGAATATGACAGACACTTGGCTATTACAAAACGTTATGCACCATTATACGCACATAGACACAGTCAGTGAACATACAAGACCAAACTCACAAATAGAAATACTAAATTATAAAACGACTACAGCCTTAAGCTTGCGAGCTAACATGCTTACTTAGCTGCCTTTGAATGTAAATCTTCTGAGCTAAAAACGTAATGTTAGCTAATTTGTTAACACAACATTTATAAAGTAATACGAAGCAAAAACCGCTTAATAAATCTAATAAGTCAAATACATACGAAAATGCAAATATACTTACTAATAGCGCACTTTGGTTTGAGTTCTCCATAACGAATGGTTGAAATCTGGACATGTGGTTAATGCAAAATCAAAACAAAAAATTGGCAGCAAACAGACCGGTGCAATGTGATACTAGACGCCGTAATTTATATACACATAAACACCTACTTAACGTAACCTCATATACGCATGCATATAAACATATCTCTGCAACAATTGCATAATGAGGCTAATTACTAATGTAATGTCAGCTAGTCATTCGCTCTAAGACCCGGACCTCTTAATTTATTAATCAGATATAAAAATTCGGGTCTAGCCAACAGACAAGTCAACTAGCATCTCCGCCACAAGACGACAGACAGCTGTAAATCGGAAAATGAATCGCAAACGATTATAAATATAAAGCTAAGTGTAAAATTTGCCTAAATCAAATCTCCCATAAAGCCGGGTCTACCTACAATGTACATCGCCATATGCCAACTGTGCACCCAACTGTAAAGTTAGATGTGGGCATGATAGTGATAGTGGTGTATTTGTATTTGATATGGTGCAATATTATTGTGTTATGCTGTTCAGGTTTTATATGTTATAAAAGGTTAGATTTATATGCATGTTGTTTATGTCACCGGAGCAAATACACACAGTGAGACAAATAAATATGGGGTTCTTGGATTTATTAATTCGAGTAGGTGAAACTAGTTTTAAACAAAAATAAAATTACAAATGGTACATTTACAACTGGTATAAATAAAACCTATCTATAAACATAAATCGTTCCGGTACTTATCACACTTTTCAGTAACCATAAAACTTTTCTATGTACATAACAAACGGTAGTGGCACTCCCACGTTACTTTCACCGGAGCAACTCCTCACACGTGGACCACAGACTTCCCCGTATCCTTAACCATCGTTGGTTATCTTCCATAAATCTCGCATCATTTACATCAAACTTGTTTATAACTATTTACATCTAACGACCTTGAGTCTTAATATCAACATTTAACACTTAAATGCTATTCTTAATTTAACATTCGCGTTGTTAATAATCCTACTCCATCAACTAACGTGTCTCCTGATAAGGCTACTTTTCTCCTGTCTCTTTCTTCCTGCCGTGCTGACGTCACTACGCACCTAAATCACGCACTGACAGGACAGATACTGCTCCCGTTGTACCAACCTAAAACAATTTATATTGGTCGTAACCACCACCTGGTTACATTCTCCCCTGCTTATGTCACCGTCCTCGGTGACTCTGAGGAATTCCTAACCTCCTTAACAGCTTCTCTAAAGAAAACTGAACCCAAACTGGCTAGTATCTGTGAAACCACAGCTGGGCTTAACGCACCGGGATCTAAAACTGATCTGGGCTCATGGTACGGATTTGCATGGTGTCCTGCATGCTGTCGCTTACTTCTGCGTGGAGCAGGGACTGGACTACATTCAGGCCTAAAATCCAACTCCAATTCTTGGTCGGCTTCTCTCAACACTGGCTCTGTAAGACCCCTGAGCAAAGGTGATGACTCCACCTGTGGATTTTCACTGCACCTGGGCATCAGCTGTTCTACCACTACTCCATCAACCTCAGAGTCCTCCAATTCAGATTCCACTATCTGGAGTGGTGTCGGTGATGGCACCAACCTGTCTGGCTCCAACGGTTGATTTGTGCTTCTCTTCCGCGGAGTAGGAACCGGCTTCTCTACACAAGGTCGAAGGTCAACGCGGTTTACTCTCCGAACCGGTCCTCCTTCTACAGGTTCCACTGTGTAGGTGGTGTCACGAATTTCAATTACTCTGTACGGGGTTGAACTCCAAGCATCTTGAATCTTGTTTCGCCCCAACGGTCTGTTTCTGAGGTACACTGATCTACCCATCTCAATTGGTGGACAGTAAACTTTGTCACTGTATGCAGCAATCCTTGCCTCTGCTTTCTGCTCTGAGTATTCCCTTGCTCGAGCATGGGCGTCTTTCAGTCTCCTTTGATGCACAACCAGCCAGTCCTGCGGGTTCTCCACCTCGGAATCTCTCCCCAGTAGAGCATCCACAGGCAGGTGAGGCTCCACTCCAAAGAGCAGGTAATATGGAGAATACCCCGTCGTGGAATGTGGAGTTACATTGTACGCATGAACCAACTCCAACAGATGTTCTGGCCATCTACGTTTCTTCTCTGCTGGTAAGGTGCGTAGTAGCTCATGCAATGTCCGATTGAATCTTTCACACTGGGCATTTCCAGTAGGATGGTGAGGTGTTGTCCGGCTTTTCTTGACTCCATACAACTTGCATAATTCTGCTATGACATTACTCTCGAAGTTACGACCTTGATCTGAATGTAGCCGCTCTGGCACTCCGTATTTCATGAACCATTCGCGTAGCAGAATCTTCGCTGTAGTATCGGCCTTTTGATCCTTTGTAGGGAAAGCTTGTGTGAACTTAGTGAACACGTCTGTAATCACCAAGACATTTTCCCGACCATCTGTGGCTGGTTCAAGAACGGTAAAGTCGACAGCCACTACTTCTAGTGGTCTGATGGCCAGGAAGGATTTCATTGGTGGATGTATTTTTGGTTGTGGCATTTTAGTGAGCACACAACGTTCACATTTCTTTATCCACTGTTCGACATCTTCATAAAGTCCTACCCAGAAACACCTCTGTCTCAACAGATGTAGAGTACGCTCTATACCCTGGTGTCCCATCGAGTCATGTACACTTTCCAGGACTGGATTTTTCAAGCAGGCGGGTAACAACAGTTGAAAACATTCTCCATGTCTCACATCACTGACCACCCTGTATAATAATCCATCCCGCTCTCTGACACGATTCCAGTGCTTCAACAGCGACCGTACAGGCTTAGAAAGACTTTTCCGTTCCTTGCCATTAGGCTTCCTTTTCTTTTCCCAAAAAGCTCTGAATCCGCCTATCACCGCATCCTGCTGTTGGAAAGACAGGAGCTCTTCTCTAGAGTATCCGGGTAGGGTATGGGTATTCTCTTGGCATGTACCACCAACAACACAACCACCTGCTTCAAGAGCACAAATTTGTCTGACCTTGAAACTCTCCATTCCCACTCCGACCAACTCTGTCTCCAGGGCTGTTCCTCTGTGTATTCCAGTACAAATGGCCACACAGTTGTCAAACTCTGTGTCCTCACCAGAAACCTCAGGCTCCCCTGCTAACGGCTGCCTAGAGAGGGCATCTGCTGCAGTATTCTGCCTCCCTGGGCGATACTGGACATCCAAATCAAATACAGCCAACTGTGCTACCCATCTTTGTTCAATAGCACCTAACTTTGCTGTATTAAGATGACACAATGGATTGTTGTCGGTAATCACCGTAAATTTCGAGCCTAATAGGTAACCACGGAACTTTTCAGATATTGCCCATTTTAGTGCCAATAACTCCAACTTCATGCTACTATAATTTCTGTCGTTCTTTTCAGGGTCTCTCAGCCTCCTACTTGCGTATGCAATCACTCTGTTTTTGTCACCTTGCTTTTGATACAGAATGGCTCCTAGTCCAAGACCACTGGAATCAGTTTCCACAATAAAGGGACGTGTGAAATCTGCATAACCCAAAACAGGTGCACTGGTAAGCTTCTCCTTCAAAGCTTCAAACGAGGTCTGGCATTCTACAGTCCACAAGCTACTGAACATCTGATTTGCTTTAGCAGGACTTGCTACCTTGAGACACACATTGACCAAATTGTGCAATGGACCTGCCAGCTTTGAAAACCCTTGGACAAATCTTCTGTAATAGCTACAAAGACCTAGAAACGATCTGAGTTCCTTTAATTTAGAGGGCACCGGCCACTGCATCACAGCTGAGACTTTGTCTGGATCCGTCCCTATACCTTCTGCTGAGACTTGATGGCCCAATAACTTCACTTGTGTTTGCAGAAAATGACATTTTTCCAATTTCACTTTAAGTCCTGTTTCTTGAAGACGTTTTAGTACTGCGTCTGTTCTCTCTATGTGTTCTTGGAAAGTCTGGGAGTACACCATGATGTCATCCAGATAAACCAACATTATCTGAAACACCAAATCATTCATGGTAGCCTGCATTAACCTCTGAAAGGTTGCAGGTCCATTACAGACCCCCATCGGCATCCTGAGGTATTCAAACAGTCCAAAAGGTGTTGCAAAGGCTGTCTTCTGGCGATCACACTCGTCCACTGCCACCTGGTGGTATCCACTTGCCAAATCTATGGTTGAAAAGAAATTGGCACCCTGCAGAGCATCAAAACTCTCATCAATGCGTGGTAATGGAAATGCATCTTTCCTTGTTTTCTGGTTCAATTTCCGATAGTCCACACATAATCGTATACTACCATCAGTCTTCCTCACTATCACCACCGGTGAGGCATACGAGCTGGAGCTCTCCTGGACAACCCCTTTCTCACCAACTTGGAAATGTGTTCCTTCACCTCTTGGTATTGTGTGGGGGAATGCGACGGTATGGCAGTGTCACCGGTGCGTCATCGATTAGGTGTATTGCATGTTTGACTTTGTCCGTATATCCCAGGTCTTCATCCTCCACAGCAAAAACATCTGTGTATTTCTCCAATACTGCACGTAACTCTGCTTGCTGTTCCTTGGTGCCACCAATGTCTAACCTATCTACAACAGACGGCAGCTGACTCGACGTCTGCAGATCCTTCTCCACAACCGAAACTTGTTCAACACTTGCAGAGATGCGCTGAAACTTGACTTCACACTTTCCATTGCTTTTCACTGAGTCAACTGGAGAAACAACACCTAGCCTGGTTCTTGGCGCAAGCCACACATCCTCCTGGGAAAAATTTACAACCTGCACCGGTACATGATAATTCTGACAATCAACAAGTGTAGAGATGACCACCAGTCCGTCAGGTAACACTGTGTTCATTGATTCCAATAACATCAAAGTCTCTTTGTCAGACCCTCTGGGATGTCCTTTTGCCATGACGGTAACCATGGATGCAGCAGGTATGTGTGTGGGATCTTTACCTGCAACTCTGGCAATAGCTTTTTCTGTACTTGACACGTCTGTGCTTTCTGGAAAGTACTCCTCCAATCAGAATTCAATTTTCCCTGTAGGGTTGTATCAAATTCAGCATGGACCAGCTGTCGACACTGACTAATAATGTTCATACCCAAAATTACAGGGGTTGATGCATGAGAACCTTGAGGATCTTTCACCACTAAAAATCCACAATTTTGAATTTTCATTCCCATAGTCTCTACCTCCAACTCCATGTACCCCATGTAGGGTATATCCAGCCCATTAGCAGCTGTTAACTTAAGCCAGCCTGATGTCGACAACATATCTGCATCCTCCCCGCCTAAACACTGTCTAAAGAACCTCTCTGAAAGGGTGCTTACTTGGCTGCCAGTATCCAGTAAACAAGACACTACAACACCAGAAATCTTAATATCTACTACGGGACATGTTCCTACTGCACGCTCCAATAACACCTCTTTAGATGGCGTGTCACTCTTTGAGCCTGGGATGTGGCCTCGGATTGCCCGACTCACAGCAACCGAGGGGTCTCGTTTCCCTGGGATCTAGGGGTTGCTGTTCTTCTGGGGGTTCCACTCTGCTTAGCTGGGCAATTTCTGGCAATATGCCCCTCATTCTGGCAGTTGAAACATATGGGTGTCCCATCCTCTGTGAATCTCATCTGTGATTTAAACCTAGTGCTGGGAGTACTGGGAGTGGAGGGTGGTCGAATTGTAAGGTCCCTCACCGCATTAGTCAGCTCGCAAATGGCCTTGCTTTGTTCTGCAACCAACTGTAGGACATCTTCCAAGGTAACAGACTTCTGACCACCAGCATTTACGGCAGCACAATGTGCGTCTTCAACTGAACGGCTGGTTCGACTTTTGTGACTCCGTGCACTAGTTTGAGACTCCTCAAGGGTCCACATATACGCTTCCTCTCGTACTTCTATTAACGTAGATCCAGGTTTGTCCCTCACATATTTGCGGAGTTCCCTTCTAAGAAGAGGATCTCTAATTCCCTCCACAAACTGATCTCTTAATACTAGCCTCTCATTGGCTACAGCGTCAGGTGTTTGTTTTAACACTAAACTCAGGACTTTTACTAAGGCATGTGAAAACTCAAGTATGTCCTCCTCTCCTTTCTGTTTACGATTATAAAAACTATGCAACAACTGCGGACCACTGCGTTTATCTCTGAACGCTTCCCTAAGATAAGTATATACATCTCTCATATGGCCAGGCTCACCATGGGTACGCAACCGTACTTCTTCTAAAGCTGCACCCCTCAACAAAGACATAACAAAGTCATATTGATCGTCCACAGACTGGTTTCTGGCACGCAAAACACGGTCAATTTCCTCAATAAAATCATCTACCCCCCGTCCATCCTTGTCAAAATCACCACTAAACGGGGTTATGTGACGTTCCCTTGGCACATACACAAATGATTTTCTTGATGATTCACTTAGCCTTGCAATATTTTCCATTGCCTGTTCGTGTTTCTTACTTAACTCACTAAGCTGTGCATGAACATCAACATCACATTGTACTTCATCATCTGAACCTGAGGTATGAGACATTTTAACAGATTTTAAGGTTGGCTATGCACTTTAGCAAGAAACAAAGGATATAACAGTTGTACACCAGGACGTGTTGAAGTCTTGAGCTGGCTGTTGACTTTGTCCCAGATCTTGTGTCCTTGTTGCTTGACACCTCGTCCGCTCTTCAGTTACACCGATCTCTCTCGTTGACAGGGCGCTCTGCTCTGCTGGTCTTCGCCACTACCGTGTTATGTACTGAATATACTAGCTCCTACCTATCTCAAAATATGCAATACCCCACTCCTGGTACCAAAATTTGTCACCGGGGCAAATACACACAGTGAGACAAATAAATATGGGGTTCTTGGATTTATTAATTCGAGTAGGTGAAACTAGTTTTAAACAAAAATAAAATTACAAATGGTACATTTACAACTGGTATAAATAAAACCTATCTATAAACATAAATCGTTCCGGTACTTATCACACTTTTCAGTAACCATAAAACTTTTCTATGTACATAACAAACGGTAGTGGCACTCCCACGTTACTTTCACCGGAGCAACTCCTCACACGTGGACCACAGACTTCCCCGTATCCTTAACCATCGTTGGTTATCTTCCATAAATCTCGCATCATTTACATCAAACTTGTTTATAACTATTTACATCTAACGACCTTGAGTCTTAATATCAACATTTAACACTTGAATGCTATTCTTAATTTAACATTCGCGTTGTTAATAATCCTACTCCATCAACTAACGTGTCTCCTGATAAGGCTACTTTTCTCCTGTCTCTTTCTTCCTGCCGTGCTGACGTCACTACGCACCTAAATCACGCACTGACAGGACAGATACTGCTCCCGTTGTACCAACCTAAAACAATTTATATTGGTCGTAACCACCACCTGGTTACATTAAACTTTGTCACTGTATGCAGCAATCCTTGCCTCTGCTTTCTGCTCTGAGCATTCCCTTGCTCGAGCATGGGCGCCTTTCAGTCCTCTTTGATGCACAATCCAGCCAGTCCTGCGGGTTCTCCACCTCGAATCTCTCCCCAGTAGAGCAGATCCACAGGCAGGTGAGGCTCCACCCAAAGAGCAGGTAATATGGAGAATACCCCGTCGTGGAATGGAGCTTACATTGTACGCATGAACCAACTCCAACAGATGCCTGGCCATCTACGTTTCTTCAAGGTAAGGTGCGTAGGCAGCTCATGCAATTGTCCATTGGAATCTCACACGGCATTTCCAGTAGACAGGAGGTGTTGTCCGTTTTCTTGACTCCATACAACTGCATAATTCTGCTATGACATTACCCGAAGTCATGACCTGATCTGAATGTAGCCTGGCACTCCGTATTTCATGAACCATTCGCGTAGCAGAATCTTCGCTGTAGTATCGCCTTTTTGATCCTGAAAGCTTGTGTGAACTTAGTGAACACGTCTGTAATCACCAAGACATTTTCCCACCATCTGTGGCTGGTTCAAGAACGGTAGAAAGTCGACAGCCACTACTTCTAGTGGTCTGATGGCCAGGAAGGATTTCATTGGTGGATGTATTTTTGGTTGTGGCATTTTAGTGAGCACAATAACGTTCACATTTCTTATCCACTGGGTTCGACATCTTCATAAAGTCCTACCCAGAAACACCCCTGTCTCAACAGATGTAGAGTACGCTCTATACTCCTGGGTGTCCCATCAGCCTGTGTACACTTTCCAGGACTGATTTTTCAAGCAGGCGGGTAACAACAGTTGAAAACATTCTCCATGTCTCACATCACTGACCACCTGTATAATAATCCATCCCGTTCCTCTGACACGATTCCAGTGCTTCAACAGCGACCGTACAGGCTTAGAAAGACTTTTCCGTTCCTTGCCATTAGGCTTCCTTTTCTTCCCAAAAAGCTCTGAATCCGCCTATCACCGTGATCCTGCTGTTGGAAAGACAGGAGCTCTTCTCTAGAGTATCCGGGTAGGGTATGGGTATTCTCTTGGCATGTACCACCAACAACACAACCACCTGCCTTCAAGAGCATTGCACTGAACGGGACCCTGAAACTCTCCATTCCCACTCCGACCAACTCTGTCTCCAGGGCTTGCTCCTCTGTGTATTCCAGTACAAATGGCCACACAGTTGTCAAACTCTGTGTCCTCACCAGAAACCTCAGGCCTCTGCTAACGGCTGCTCAGAGAGGCATCTGCTTGGTATTCTGCCTCCCTGGGCGTATACTGACATCCAAATCAAATACAGCCAACTAGCACCCATCTTTGTTCAATAGCACCTAACTTTGCTGTATTAAGATGACACAATGGATTGCTGCCTGGGTAATCACCGTAAATTTCGAGCCTAATAGGTAACCACGGAACTTTTCAGATATTGCCCATTTTAGGTGCCAATAATCTAACTTCATGCTACTATAATTTCTTTAGTTTCTGTTCTTCTAGGTCTCAGCCCCTACTTTGTGTATGCAATCACTCTGTTTTTGTCACCTTGCTTTTGATACAGAATGGCCCTAGTCCAAGACCACTGGAATCAGTTTCCACAATAAAGGGACGTGTGAAATCTGCATAACCCAAAACAGGTGCACTGGTAAGCTTCCTCCTTCAAAGCTTCAAACGAGGTCTGGCATTCTACAGTCCACAAGCTACTGAACATCTGATTTGCTTTAGCAGGACTTTGGAGCAATTTAGACACACATTGACCAAATTGTGCAATGGACCTGCCAGCTTTGAAAACCCTTGACAAATCTTCTGTAATAGCTACAGCACCTAGAAACGTATCTGAGTTCCTTTAATTTAGAGGGCACCGGCCACTGCATCACAGCTGAGACTTTGTCTGGATCCGTCCCTATACCTTCTGCTGAGACTTGATGGCCCAATAACTTCACTTGTGTTTGCAGAAAATGACATTTTTCCAATTTCACTTAAGTCCTGTTTCTTGAAGACGTTTTAGTACTGCGTCTGTTCTCTCTATGTGTTCTGGAAATGGGAGAGTACACCATGATGTCATCCAGATAAACCAACACACCTGAAACACTAAATCATCATGGTAGCCTGCATTAACCTCTGAAAGGTTGCAGGTCCATTACAGACCCCCATCGGCATCCTGAGGTATTCAAACAGTCCAAAAGGTGTTGCAAAGGCTATTCTTCAAGCATCACACTCGTCCACTGCCACCTGCGGTAATCACTCTGCCAAATCTATGGTTGAAAAGAAATTGGCACCCTGCAGAGCATCAAAACTCTCATCAACAATGGTAATGGAAATGCATCTTCCTGCTTTTTCTTGTCTGACTTCATATCCACATACAATCGTATTCACTACCATCAGTCTTCTCCTCACTATCACCACTGGTGAGGCATACGAGCTGGAGCTCTCCTGACAACCCCTTCTCACCAACTTGGAAATGTGTCTTTCAATTCTTGTATTGTGTGGGGGGAATGCGACGGTATGGCAGTGTCACCGTGCGTCATCGATTAGGTGTATTGCATGTTTGACTTTGTCCGCATATCCCAGGTCTTCATCCTCCACAGCAAAAACATCTGTGTATTTCCAATACTGCACGTAACTCTGCTTGCTGTTCCTTGGTGCCACCAATGTCTAACCTATCTACAACAGACGGCAGCTTAATTCGACGCCTGCAGATCCTTCTCCACAACCGAAACTTGTTCAACACTTGCAGAGATGCGCTGAAACTCTGACTTCACACTTTCCATTGCTTTTCACTGAGTCAACTGAGAAACACCTAGCCTGGTTCTTGGCGCAAGCCACACATCCTCCTGGGAAAAATTTACAACCTGCACCGGTACATGATAATTCTGACAATCAACAAGTGTAGAGATGACCACCAGTCCGTCAGGTAACACTGTGTTCATTGATCTTAAATAACATCAAAGTTCCTTTTGTCAGACCCCTCTCTGGGATGTCCTTCGCCATGACGGTAACCATGGATGCAGCAGGTATGTGTGGGATTCTTACTGCAACTCTGGCAATATTTTTTTCAATGACACGCCTGTGCCTTTCTGAAAGTACTCCTCCAACTAGAATTCCAAATTTTCCCAGGCTGTATCAAATTCAGCATGGACCAGCTGTCGACACTGACTAATAATGTTCATACCTCCAAAATTACAGGGGTTGATGGACGCTGAGAACCTTGGAGGATCTTTCACCACTAAAAATCCACAATTTTGAATTTTCATTCCCCATAGTTCTACTCCAACTCCATGTACCCCATGTAGGGTATATCCAGCCCATTAGCAGCTGTTGCAACTTAAGCCAGCCTGATGTCGACAACATATCTGCATCCTCCCGCCCAAACACTGTCTAAAGAACCCTCTGAAAGGGTGCTTACTTGGCTGCCAGTATCCAGTAAACAAGACACTACAACACCAGAAATCTTAATATCTACTACGGGATATGTCTACTCAAAACCCAATAACACCTCTTTAGATGGCGTGTCACTTGAGCCTGGGATGTGGCTCGGATTGCCCGGGACTCACAGCAACCGAGGGGTCTCGCTTTCCTGGGATCTAGGTTGCTGTCTCTGGGGTCCATCTGCTGAGCTGGGCAATTTCTGGCAATATGCCCCTCATTCTGGCAGTTGAAACATAAGGGTGTCCCATCCTCTGTGAATCTCATCTGTGATTTAAACCTAGTGCTGGGAGTACTGTGGAGTGGAGGGTGGTCGAATTGTAAGGTCCCTCACCGCATTAGTCAGCTTCCGCAAATGGCCTTGCTTTGTTCTGCAACCAACTGTAGGACATCTTCCAAGGTAACAGACTTCTGACCACCAGCATTTCATGCAGCACACAAAGCGTCTTCAACTGAACGGTTGGTTCGACTTTTGTGACTCCGTGCACTAGTTTGAGACTTTCAAGGGTCCACATATACGCTTCCTCTCGTACTTCTATTAACGTAGATCCAGGTTTGTCCCTCACATATTTGCGGAGTTCCCTTCTAAGAAGAGGATCTCTAATTCCCTCCAGACAAACTGATCTCTAATACTAGCCTCCAGCTATTACAGTACAAAAGGATTAACACTAAACTCAGGACTTTTACTAAGGCATGTGAAAACTCAAGTATGTCCTCCTCTCCTTTCTGTTTACGATTGCAAAACTATGCAACACCGCGCGGACCACTGCGCGCACCCTGAACGCTTCCTAAGATAAGTATATACATCTCTCATATGGCCAGGCTCACCATAAGGCGCAACCGTACTTTTCCAAAGCTGCACCCCTCAACAAAGACATAACAAAGTCATATTGATCGTCCACAGACTGGTTTCTGGCACGCAAAACACGGTCAATTTCCTCAATAAACACCACCCTGTCCATCCTTGTCAAATCAATTACTAACGGGTTATGGACGCTCCCTTGGCACATACACAAATGATTTTCTTGATGATTCACTTAGCCTTGTAATATTTTCCATTGCCTGTTCGTGTTTCTTACTTAACCTACTAAGCTGCATGAACATCAACATCACATTGTACTTCATCATCTGAACCTGAGGTATGAGACATTTTAACAGATTTTGAAGGTTGGCTATGCACTTTAGCAAGAAACAAAGGATATAACAGTTGTACACCAGGACGGTTGTGTCTGAGCTGGCTGTTGACTTTGTCCCAGATCTGTGTCCTTGTTGCTTGACACCCGTCCGCTCTTTCTCAGTTACACCGATCTCTCGTTGACAGGGCGCCTGCTCTGCTGGTCTTCGCCACCTGTTATGTGTACTGAATATATCAGCTCCTACCTATCTCAAAATATGCAATACCCCACTTGGTACCCAAAATTTGTCACCGGGGCAAATACACACAGTGAGACAAATAAATATGGGGTTCTTGGATTTATTAATTCGAGTAGGTGAAACTAGTTTTAAACAAAAATAAAATTACAAATGGTACATTTACAACTGGTATAAATAAAACCTATCTATAAACATAAATCGTTCCGGTACTTATCACACTTTTCAGTAACCATAAAACTTTTCTATGTACATAACAAACGGTAGTGGCACTCCCACGTTACTTCACCTGATAGAACCCCCACACGTGACTACAGACTCCGCATCCTGAAACCATCGTTGGTTATCTTCCAGTAACCTCATCAGCTTACATCAAACTTGTTTATAACTATTTACATCTAACGACCTTGAGTCTTAATATCAACATTTAACACTTGGAATGCTATTCTAATTTAACATTCATAGTATGGTGACAACCTACTCATCAACTAGTGTGTCTCCTGATAAGGCGCATTTTCCTGTCTCTTTCTTCCCGCCGTGCCGACGTCACTACGCACCTAAAACTCACGTACCAGGACATGGTAGATACTGCCCTGCTGAAACAACTAAAAACAATTTATATTGGTCGTGAACCACCACCTGGTTACATTTATAAACATTAAAAAGCGTTATATTTTAAACACAAATGTTTTATAATATGTTTTCTATAACCGTCCAATTACTTTTTGTTATGATTATATTGAGTATTTCAGTAGAACTGTTTTAACCAGTGGCCTTCTGCGGCTTTAGACCGGAGTTCTTCAAATAAGATCCAAAACATTACAAGAGGTAAAATTACAAAGCAGTGATATTGTAAACATACCAGTCGATAGACG
>CM055747.1:11628894-11648983 GCA_029465975.1 Dallia pectoralis | reverse complement strand
CATTTTAGACACAGTTTACGTGCGTTAAGATGATTAGGTCGCATAGGACATATTGCAATACAGACTGTTGAAATAAAACATTAGACTACAGTGTATACTGATCATTTTTTATTTGTAAATGTATTATAGTAGTGGTCTGCTCTGTAGAGAAATTATTTTAGAACACAGAATACTGTCGGTCGAGATACATTATCTATTTCGTTTATATTTTTCGCTCTGTTTATTTAGTGTATATTTTCTTTATAAACGCATTCTCTTTCTAGTGGGGACGTGAATATTGCTGAGTGCAATAAGATGACACATAGAACTGATAAATAATTAAAAATAAATAAATGGGCTGTAGTTATTATGAGGCCAGATGCACTGATTTGTTCTGTCTTATATTTATGAAACATATTTCTTTATAAACTTACCTTTTCAATTCATTCGTATTCAACTGCCAATCTATCTTGTCTATGTGAATTATCAAACCCTGTTCGTGTGCATGGGCTCATCTCACACTGACTCAGCAAAGCCCATGGAGGCTTGATCGCGCCTGGGGCACGCTCTGTACACGCTCAGCTTCTAGCTTAGGGATTACGGCTTGTTAGTGAGCAGTTTCAGGCATCAAAGACATGTAAATAAAGAGTAGTGTTGGCCAGGATTTTGCGATCTCTGAAACGACAAAGGTAAATGCGAGTATTTGTAGTCATAAGATAACACAAGGCCTATTTTATCATTACTTCTGGCTGGCGTGGCTGCCATGCTTCTAGTGTTAGTTGATCTGACTTTGCTAAACAATGGGATTTAATTAGTCAAAGACTAAATGTCTTGTTCAGGTCATGAGCAAAAGTCCAGCTAAATTCATTGGTGCCCCTCTTGTTCGTGGACCTGTCACGCAGTGTGAGTGTGTGAGCCAAAGTCCAGCCAAAACATTGGTGTCCCTCTACAAGAGACTCGTCATGCCTGTGTGTGTGTGAGACAAAGCCCAGCCAAACCATTGGTGTCTCTAGAGCCTGTCACTGTGTGTGGGGGTGAGCCAAAGTCCAGATAAACACGTGTCCTCCAGGTTAGAGCATCTGTCGGTCTGTGCGTGTGTGAGCCAAAGTCCAGTTAAATATTGGTGTCCCTTCCAGTTAAGAGATTTGAACATGGGCCTGTGTGTGTGTGTGAGCCAAAGTCCACCATTGGTGTCCTTCTTAGCCAAGAGACTTGTCATGCTCCGTGTGTGTGTGTGCACAAGTCCAGCCAAACCATTGGTGTCCTCTTAGTTCAGGGACCAGCTCATGCCTCGTGTGTGTGAGACCAGACGCCCCACAGCCCCAAGAAGCCACCAGGCTCTCTGCAGGGCTCTTGTCTTACTGGCCTCTGCCATGTCTCCTTCCACGTCAGTCATGTCACTCCACACGTTTTGGCGCCTTCTACACGGGAGTAGATCGTCAGGGGACAACGATGAATTCAGCCGATAGTGTAGGAGGAGCAGCTGGGGACTGTGACTCCGAGTGGTGAGGCCTGGTGCTTTTGGCGTCCTTACACACTCATGGCAGTCGCTGCCTGACTGATGGTGACAGGCTGGGGATGGGTGAGGTGGATGACGCCACCACGCCATTTGCACTCACAACCACTGGATACGTCTGCAAAGCCTTCACTGCCACTGGTGAAGAAGTCTGCAAGACACACACAGGTAAAGGAGTGTTGAAATGGAATGAGATTCAAACACGAGATGACATAAATATATCCAGAATATTTGTCGTTAGGCCGCTCTGTTCACTGTATAATTATAGGATAGACTCACAACATCCTTCATACCCATAGAATAACACAAGACTGAGACCAACTAAACAACACTATATGATAAAATGTACGACATGTTATATCAAACCAGCGGTCGGAAGTTTACTCATTTTTCAATTGTCGAGAAGTCAACGGATATTCCAAATTAAAATGATTACGGAGAAGTATATAAGAAAATGAGGAATTCTGATTTTCTCTCTAAATGATACAGCATCCTCTTTTTCAGGTGAGGTTTTGATTTCCTGAAAGCGCGGCACTTACCAAGTTTACAGGATTTGAAGGAGAACTGACAGTTGTCAGACGGAGGATCACAAATGCGCAGTTCAGACAGCAGACAATGATCAGACTCATGATCAGATAATGCAGCTGCAGATCTCGCAGTTTAATGCACAATACAAACATTACCTGTTTGTTCAATGACACCTGAAGATATACAGTAATTGAACAAAAACACCAAATGAAGCAGGAAAACTGCAAGACTCCTGCCACTTGCTGCCTTCAGCCACTTCCTCTGGCAAAAGATGGCAAAGCCTATAGGTGATCAGAGACCCGCGAAACACTGGATCCCGAAACAACTAAAGTTGTGAAACAGCAAATGGAAACAAATAGAACATTGGCAGTCAAAGCACAAATGGTTATGTTTGAAAATGTACAGCAGTACAAAGGAACAATATTTTCTGTATGAGATGGTCGAAGACATACATTTGTACATGGACATTGTGTGCAACCGATAAATATTTTCTTTCCGTTGAAAGTTACATGTGCCGGCTTTTATTCCAGCTCACACTAACATCTATAAATCATCAACTGATAACAAATATTCACCTGTGCTGATGGCGGAGCGATGATCAGGCTTCCTAGAGCTCGTCATACGACGGAATCATTCGGGCAGTGAATCTCCCTATAACACAAAATATTATACTCATCGTTGTCTTCCGCATACCTGCAATACATACCTTGCCAAGGACACTAGGCCGGCACGCTTGCTTGAATTTGTGTTATGTTTCGGTATTTAATTATTATTTTCATGTGTGAACGCGACATGCCCATAACAAGAATTGTATAAGAATGTATACTCACATTGCAGAAACAGAGTCATATCTTTAGCAAAGTATGTCTGGTTTATATCTGCATCTAAATCGAGCTTGCTGTCAGCAACCTGGACTCCTTCCTGTGTCTCCGCTCTATCACTTTATTTTAACATTAACATTATTTTAATCTCAGTCACTGCCCTAGACAATTCGCCAGTATTTTTCAGTTGGTAATAAAATATGTTGACGCCTGTTATTTCTTCGTACACAACAGTTTTATTAATAATAATAGTTTGTTTCGCTGGCGGTCACAAGATGCCACTGCTCTGGTGATTTAGTCGGAGTTTACTCACTAGACATTGTTGCAGTACAAGTTTGAATTCATGACACACAAATAAATGAAACCACTTGACACTGATGAAATCTGAATGCACAGAAAAATAATATAAATCCAACGCCTATATTACCCAAAGTTCACGTCGAGCTTTATGTGTGCCAGTAGTTTTATATGGTGAACTGTGTTCACTTAGTGGTGAGAATGGTTGTCACCCATTGCTGAGGCGCTTCAGCATTTGCATTAATCAGATGTTCAATAAGATTCATCAAATTCTACATCGCTATTGGTACACAGACTGCATTTATAATTAAGCAGACTAATTGGTAACCCTATTATGAACACAGGATACACATTTCATGTTTTACTGGTTGTATGTTTGTATTGATCAACGGCAGCGGCCTTCTCCATGTTTCAGTCGACATACATCATATCAGGAGTATTACTTATAGTTATACTGTGTTTCACCGCTTGCTCCAGTCAGCTGTTGAAGTGTTGTCTGACATAATAAGTCAGCAGTAATATAAGTGTTTTCTAGTCGGTTAGTTTGAGCACGAGTTTTGCTTCCTGTAAACTTCATGTATGATTTGTGATGGCCGAGTGTTTAGACGTGGAAGCATTATGATGAATTAAATGTAATGTAACCAAGTACATTTACAAAGAATGCCCCGTTGTTTATTGCTTACTGAATGAAATTTGAGTCATATTGCACAACACTCAAAGAATGCCCATTTGAATGGACAAATGAAAGTGTCAACATGAAAATAAGAATAAACAGCGAGTGGATGAGTTCCGCATCTTCAATGATGTATTTGAAAATACTATCTGGGATTGCATACCATACATCACAACCACCCCAGCGTAAATGCTATTCGGGATCGCATTTCCATGTTCTGTCAACTCGTCAGTCATCCTGAAGGCGGACCATGACCCGCCAAACCGTCCAATCATACATACAATGGCAACTGACAGGCCTGTGCAAAGAATGCTAGATTGTGCAGAATCCCACAGACACTCCTGTCAGATGTCATTACCAAAAGGAAATACTTATTGCTTTCCAGAGCTTTATTTAGATCTGCTTGCTCATTCAAACAGGTTTTGAATTGTGATATTCCGGCATTCAGGATATTAGAGCTGAGGATGCCTTGAGTTGGGAATATGGTCTGATCTCAGTTTATTCCTGTCTTTTGCTTATAGCCTCCCCACCATCACAGTAACTTGAGGGGTTTAGCTGGGAAGGGCAGTTAAATGCAGTGGGTTCACATTATCCACTGAGCGCCTTGATCATTTCGCAGTGTTTTGCCTGAGTTATTTGGAATGTCATTAATGGTGCATTAGCCTCATGGGCATGATGAATCATGACAGACGCCGGGTTTGATCGACACGATGGTCACAAGACAAAATACAATGTTAAGAACTCTCTTTCGTAAAATTATGTTCACACATAATACATGTCACTGATCGTAGACATACGCTTCTTCGCTGTTTTCTGTATGATTTTCACCGCCATGCAAAGGTATTCAGAATCCCTCACTGGATTGCAGTGTTCCTGAGAGCAAATACATTTCACCTCTCGCTGTCTCACATCACTTCTAGTGTCAAAGCGGTCAGATCCCTACAGGCCTCAAGCAGCAGGCCTTAGTCGAAGAGTTGAGAACGCGCGCGTTAAATTACTGTCATGAATTTATTATTGTCGCTATTAGTATTTATTTCTTATTATAATTTTCTGTATGGTGGGGATGGGTGTTTAACATACGGTACATTAATTCTGGGCTAATATTCACATAAACAGGGCACACACACACACAGCTTTCTAACCACACTTATCGATCGTATCACTGCCATGGTAAGCCACGCTGGGTTCACTGTGGCCAGATCGCCGCCGACCTCACTCAGCACCTCGGTTCATCAAAATCATCCGCCTCTGACGCAGCCTAAGTTGCGCACGCTGAAACAGTAGGCTCGAGAGTGCCTTTGCAGATGCATTAGCCAGCACGTCGCACACCACGGGTCTTGTCCTTCTGCCGGGACATATTCGACACCTTCTTCACAGGCCGCGGGCACTTTGAATAAAAACGCAAAAATACTAGGTGCCGCTTCAGCATCAAAACATGCAGCCGCCAAAGTGGAATAAAACATGCGTACTATGCCGTCGCGGAATAAACATGCGCACTAAGCCATCAGTGAATAGTATGCATACTATGCCGTGGAATAAAACATACATACAATATACATTATAATACATACATACAATATAATATACATTATATCACATACATACTGTATATATAATATACATCATAACAATGTGTCTTGGATAGATAACTACCTTTAATCATTTCTTATGTGTCTGTGTCTAACAGCTCCATCTAGAGGAGGCCAGAGTCTCTATGTCTAAAGGATGAGGTCCTAATGAAGGTAAGAGACAAACATGTCAAAATTGGTCCCTTGAATATGTATCTAAATGTAGATCTGCTTGAGACCAATGTTCTAACCTGTGTAATTCTGTCTCCCTGTGTACTTCCTGTCTCCCCTCTACTTCCTATCTCCCTCCTGCAGAAGGACTTTGCCTATGAGCAGCTGGAGGGCTCTCAGCCGAGCACACCTGCTATACAGGCACCATATACACACACACACGTTACACACACACACATCGTTACACACACACACGTGCACGCACTGATACACCCTGTGTGTATGTGTCTCTGTTATCAGAATCTGAAGGAGAGAATATCATCCCTGAGATCCAACAGGAGGAGGCCATAGTGTAATCCATGACACACACACAGACTGTTACAACAGGAGGAGGCCATAGGTAACGACAGACACACACACAGACTGTTACAATAGGAGGAGGCCATAGTGTAATGACAGACACACACACAGACTGTTGCTAAACAGGAGGCCATAGGTGTAATCTTACAGACACACACACACACAGACTGTTACAACAGGAGGAGGCCATAGTGTAACAAGAGACACACACACAGACTGTTACAATAGGAGGTGGCCATATGTAACGACAGACACACACAGGCTGTTACAATAGAAGGAGGCCATAGTAACGACAGACACACACACAGACTGTTACAACATTCCTCATGTGTCACTTTCTAGTCACGTTATACTCAGGTTTTTATTGCGCTTGTCTGTCTTTCACTGTTTGTTTTTTTGTGTTTAGAAACGGCTCACTAAGGACCTAGCGATGGCTGTTTTATAGCAGGGAGTCGCAATAACCCTCTCTCTAGTCAGAGGAAATGAATATGCTGCCTCTCAAGATGGTGGGCTGGAATACACACACACACTGCAGGGCCATAGGGAGGTTAGGTTAGGACTGGCTCTCTACCCTTTCTATTCTGTGTATGTCTGTCTGGCTCTACCTCTTTCTATTCTGTGTATGTCTGTTTTGCCTTCTACTCCTTTCATTCTGTGTATGTCTGTCTGGCTCTCACTTTTCTATTCTGTGTATGTCTGTTCTGGCCTCCATCTTTTTATTATGTGTATGTCTGTCTGGCTCTACCACTTTCTATTCTGTGTATGTACTGTCTGGCTCCTCTTTTCTATTCTGTGTATGTCAATTGGCTCACCACTTTCTATTCTGTGTATGTCTGTCTGGCTCATCTTTCTATTCTGTGTATATGTCTGTCTGGCTTCTACCACTTTCTATTCTAGTATGTCTGTCTGGCTCTCTACCTCTTTCTATTCTGTGTATGTCTGTCTGGCTCATCTTTCTATTCTGTGTATGTCTGTCTGGCTCTCTACCTCTTTCTATTCTGTGTATGTCTGTCTGGCTCTCTACCTCTTTCTATTCTGTGTATGTCTGTCTGGCTCTCTACCCTTTCTATTCTGTGTATGTCTGTCTGGCTCTCTACCTTCTATTCTGTGTATGTCTGTCTTGCTCTACCTCTTTCTATTCTGTGTATGTCTGTCTGGCCTTCTACCTCTTTCTATTCTGTGCATGTCTGTCTGGCTCTCTACCTCTTTCTCTATTCTGTGTATGTCTGTCTGGCTCTACCCTTTCTATTCTGTGTATTGGTCTGTTTTGCTCTCCACCTCTTGGATTACTCTAATTTGTTGTTTCAGTATTGAACAGTCATCCCTTTGTCGCTGCAGTTAATAAAAAAACGAGCAGCCTCGTCTTCCAACTGATAAAGAAAGTGGAACATATGACACCTGCCCTGACCTCTCTGCTGGCTTCCTGTCTGATTTTAGTTGTTTTTTTAGATCTTATTGCTGCTTAAAGGGTTTTAAATGTGTTAGTGCCTTCCTTATTTGGCAGAAACCCCACACCATACAACCCTAACAAAGCCTGAGATTAACAGACCTGGATGTGTGGATGTCCCATGATCCAGGCCCAATAATAGTGGTGACAGAGCCTTTGTGGTGTGTCCCATCTGCCTGTAGGGGATAAACACTACATGGAGCATGTAGGCCTTTATGTCCCCATCTGTCTGGGTAGGGGATATAAACACTACATGGAGCATGTAGGCTCAGTGTGTCCCATACTGCCTGTAGGGGGATATAAAACACTACATGGAGCATGTAGGCCTTTATTGTGTGTCCCAATCTGCCTGTAGGGGGATATAAACACTACATGGAGCATGTAGGCCTTTATGGTGTGTCCCCATCTGCCTGTAGGGGATATAAATTGATGGAGCATGTGGCCTTTATTGTGTGTCCTAATCTGCCTGTAGGGGGATATAAACACTACATGGAGCATGTAGGCCTTTGCGGTGTCCCCATCTGTCTGTAGGGGATATAAACACTACATGGAGCATGTAGGCCTTTATGGTGTGTCCCCATCTGTCTGTGGGGGATATAAACACTACATGGAGCATGTAGGCCTTTATGGTGTGTCCCCATCTGTCTGTAGGGGATATAAAACACTAGCATGGAGCATGTAGGCCTTTTATGGTGGTCTCATCTGTCTGTGGGGATATAAACACTACATGGAGCATGTAGGCCTTTGCGGTGTGTCCCATCTGTCTGTAGGGGATATAAACACATAACACTGAAGTTACGTATTGCTGCTCCATGTAGTGTTTATATCCCCTACAGACAGATGGGGACACACCATAAAGGCCTACATGCTCCATGTAGTGTTTATATCCCCTACAGACAGATGGGGATACACCATAAAGGCCTACATGCTCCATGTAGTGTTTATATCCCCCTACAGACAGATGGGGACACACCATAAAGGCCTACATGCTCCATGTAGCAGTTTATATCCCCTACAGACAGATGGGGACACACCATAAAAGGCCTACATGCTCCATGTAGTGTTTATATCCCTACAGACAGATGGGGACACACCATAAAGGCTCATAATATGCCCATGTAGTGTTTATATCCTCTCTACAGGCAGATTGGGACATTACAATAAAGGCCTACATGCTCCATGTAGTGTTTATATCCCCCTAACAGGCAGATGGGGACACACTATAAAGGCCTATATTGTGCTCCATGTAGTGTTTATATCCCCTACAGGCAGATTGGGACACACAATGGTCAAAGGCTCTTATATGCTCCATGTAGTGTTTATATCCCTCACAGGCAGTATGGGGACATACACTAAAGGCCTACATGCTCCATGTAGTGTTTATATCCCCTCACAGACAGATGGGGACACCATAAAGGCCTTTACATGCTCCATGCAGTGTTTATATCCCCTACAGGCAGATGGGGACACCACAAAGGCTCTGTCACCACTATTATTGGGCCTGGATCATGGACATCCACACACATCAGGTCTGTTAATTCAGAGCTTGTTAGGTTGTATGGTGTGGGGTTCTGCCAAATAAGGAGGCACTAAGCCACATTTAAAACCCTTTGCCAGCAACAAGATCTAAAACAACTAAATCAGACAGGAAGCCAGCAGAGAGAGGTCAGGCAGGTGGTCATATGTCTACACTTTCTTTATCCAGCTGGAAGACGAGCTGCGTTTTTATTAACTGCAAGCGTACAAAGGATGACTGTTCAATACCCACAAACAACAAATTAGAGTAACTAAGAGGTGGAGAGCAAAACAGACATACAGAATAGAAAGAGGTAGAGAGCCAGACAGACATACACAGAATAGAAAGAGGTAGAGAGCCAGACAGACATACACAGAATAGAAAGAGGTAGAGAGCCAGACAGACATACACAGAATAGAAAGAGGTAGAGAGCCAGACAGACATACACAGAATAGAAAGAGGTAGAGAGCCAGACAGACATACACAGAATAGAAAGAGGTAGAGAGCCAGACAGACATACACAGAATAGAAAGAGGTAGAGAGCCAGACAGACATACACAGAATAGAAAGAGGTAGAGGAGCCAGACAGACATACACAGAATAGAAAGATGAGCCAGACAGACATACACAGAATAGAAAGAGGTAGAGAGCCAGACAGACATACACAGAATAGAAAGTGGTAGAGAACCAGACAGACATACACAGAATAGAAAGATGAGCCAGACAGACATACACAGAATAGAAAGTGGTAGAGAGCCAGACAGACATACACAGAATAGAAAGAGGAGCCAGACAGACATACAGAATAGAAAGTGGTAGAGAGCCAGACAGACATACACATAATAAAAAAGATGAGCCAGACAGACATACACAGAATAGAAAGAGGTAGAGAGCCAGACAGACATACACACAGAATAGAAAAGAGGTAGAGAGAGCAAAACAGACATACACAGAATAGAAAGAGGTAGAGAGCCAGACAGACATACACAGAATAGAAAAGAGGTAGAGAGCAGTCCTAACCTAACCTCCCTATGGCCTGCAGTGTGTGTGTGTGTGTTCAACCCACCATCTTGAGAGGCAGCATATTCATTTCTCGACTAGAGAGAGGTTGTTGCGACTCCCTGCTATAAAAACAGCCATCGTAGGTCATGTGATCGACGCGTTTCTAAACACAAAAACAAACAGTGAAAGACAGACAAGCGCCCAATAAAAACCACAGGTAACGTGACTAGAAAGTGACACATGAGGAATGTTGTAACAGTCTGTGTGTGTGTCTGTCGTTACACTATGGCCTCCTTCTATTGTAACAGCCTGTGTGTGTCTGTCGTTACACTATGGCCACCTCCTATTGTAACAGTCTGTGTGTGTGTCTCTTGTTACACTATGGCCTCCTCCTGTTGTAACAGTCTGTGTGTGTGTGTGTCTGTCGTTACACTATGGCCTCCTGTTGTAACAGTCTGTGTGTGTGTGTCTGTCGGTTACACTATGGCCTCCTCCTATTGTAACAGTCTGTGTGTGTGTCTGTCGTTACACTATGGCCTCCTCCTGTTGTAACAGTCTGTGTGTGTGTGTCTGTAGTTACACTATGGCCTCCTCCTGTTGGATCTCCAGGGATGATATTCTCTCCTTCAGATTCTGATAACAGAGACACATACACACAGGGTGTGTCAGTTACACGTGCACGTGTGTGTGTGTAACGTGTGTGTGTGTGTAACGTGTGTGTGTGTGTATATCGTACCTGTATAACGGAGGTACTCTGACAGAGAGCCCTCCAGCTGCTCATAGGCAAAGTCCTTCTGCAGGAGGGAGATAGGAAGTAGACAGGGAGACAGGAAGTACACAGGGGAGACAGGGAATTACACAGGTTAGAACATTACGGGTCTCAAGCAGATCTACATTTAGATACATATTCAAAAGGGGACCAATTTTGACATGTTGTCTCTTACTCCCTTCATTAGGACCTCATCCTTTTTGAGCCATAGAGACTCTGGCCTCCTCTAGATGGAGCTAGACACAGACACATAAGAAATGATTAAAGGTGATTTATCTATCCAGAACACATTATTATGATGTATATTATATATACAGTATGTATGGTATTATAATGTATATTATATGTTCAGTTAGTGTATGCATGTTTTATTCCACTGACGGCATAGTGTATGCATGTTTTATTCCACTGATGGCCTAGTGTACGCATGTTTTATTCCACTGACGGCATAGTGTACACATGTTTTATTCCACTGACGGCCTAGTGTACACGTTTTATTCCAAGTGCCCGCGCCGGACACCCGAGCCAGCAAGAGGAAGAGGTGTCAGATGTGTCCCAGCAAGAAGGACTGCAAGACCCGCATGGTGTGCGGCCGGTGTAACAAGTACATCTGCAAAGGCTGCTCTCGAGCCTACTGTTTCGCGTGCGCCAACTTAGGCTTCGTCAGAGGCGGGACGTTTTGATGAACGAGGTGCTGCGGGTGAGGTCGACGACGATCTGGCCCCAGTGGCACAATTGGTTAGCGCGAAGCACCTGTATGGCAGTGTGCGCGTCGAATCGATGCCGAGATTGTGAGTTAGAGCTTGTGTGTGTGTGTGCCTGTTTGTGTGTGTGTGTGCGTGCGTGTGCCTGTGTGTGTGTGTGTGTGTGTGTGCCTGTTTGTGTGAAATGTCGCCGTTGTTTGAAATGTACCGTATGCCCCAAAACACCCCATCCCCACCACCCACAGAAATTATAATGAAATAAATACTAATATCAACAATAATAAATTCATGACAGTGAAACACGCGCACGTTGTTGTATTTTGGCCTCCTCATTCTGGATACTCTTGAGGGCTCTGAATAGGGATCTGACCCGCTTGACTCGGGGTGTGTACGCGATGTGAGGACAACGGGAAGGTTGAAATGTATTTATACTCAGGAACATTACTACAATCCAGTGAGGGGTTCTGGATACCTTGCATGGCGATTGAAGATCATACAAAGAAAAACAGCAGAGGAAAACGGTATGTCTACTGATCAGTGACATGTAATTATAATGGTGACCTGTGAATTTTACAGAAAGGAGTTCTTAACATTGTATTTTGTCTTATCCAAACTGTTATCAGTGTCCGGTCCAAAGGCCAGCGTCTGTCATGGTGTGGGGGTGTGTCAGTGCACATGGGGTAAATTGCACCATTAATGACATTCCAAATAACTCAAGGCAAAACACTGCAAAATGGTCAAAACATAACCTGTCCCGAGGTGAATCACAATGGTGAACCCACCATTTGTACTGCCCTTCTAAGCTAAACCCCTCAAAGGACCCCACTGTGATGGTGGGAAATTTATAAGCAAAAGACAGGAATAAAATGAGATCGGTTATATTCCCAGACTTCCAGGAATCCCATCCTCAGCTCCTAATATCCTGAATGCACGAATACTTCCACAATTTAAAACCTGTTTGATGTACTTATGAGATGAGCAAGAACGAAGATCCTAAATAAAACACGGAAAATATTCAATAAGTATTTCCTTTTAGTTGTGAGCATCTGACCAGGAAATCTAATCTATTTCAATAGGATCTGCACAATCTAACATTCTTTGCACAGGCCCTGTAGTTGCCATTGTATCTTATGATTGGACGGTTTGGCGGGTCATGGTCCCGCCTTCCAAGGATGACTGACAGGTTGGTAGAACATGGAAATGCAATCCCAGATAGCATTTACATGTTCACAGGTTGGTTGTGATTAATTATGAACATGCAATCCCAGATAGTATTTTCAAATACATCATTGAGTACTTGAGCATGAGAATGCATCAAAGTTTTTCGCTGTTTATTCTTATTTTCATGTGTGTTGTTGACACTTTCATTTTGTCCATTCAAAAGCTGGGCATTCTTTGAAAATGTTAATGCAATATGGAAATAGAACTTTCATTTCAATTAAGCCCAATAAACAACGGGCATTCTTTGTAAATGTACTTGGATTGCATTTACATTTGAATTCATACAATAATAATGCTTCCATATTCTAAAACACTCGTCATCACAAATCATACATGAGTTTACAGAATTACTTCATTGCTCAAACTAACAACCGACTAGAAAACACCTATATTTTACTACTGACTTATTATGTCGAACAACACTTCTTTAATGACTAAGGTAAGCAGTTATTTTGGTATAATAATATAAGTAATACTCCTTTATATGATATGTATGTCGACTTTGAACATGGAGAGCGCGCCGTTGATCAAGTTTAAACCTAATGTAATATCTAAACATACCTATTAATTAAAACATAAATGTGCTATCCTGTGTTCATAATAGGGTTTACCAATTAGTCTCTTGGTATAAATGCAGTCTGTGTACCAATAAGCGTGTAGGTTTGATTGAATCTTTAGTAGGAACATCTACAGTTAATGCAAATGCACAGAAGCGCTCAACCAATGGGCTGATAACAGCCATTCTCACCACCTAAAGTTTAACTGGTTCACCATATAAAACTACTGGCACACATAAAGCACTCGACGTGGACTTTAGGTAATATAAACGTTGGATTTATATTATTTTTCTGTGCATTCAGACATCAATTGGTAAATTGGTTACATTTATTTATTCGTGTCATGATTCAAACTTCTACCTAGCAACAGTAATCTAGTGAGCTAAACTCCGACTAAATCACCAGAGCAGTTAGCATGTAACGTTATAGCAGAAACAAACTATTATTATTAATAAAACTATTGTGTACAGAGAAATAACAGGCGGTCAACATATTTTATTACCAACTGAAAATGCAATATTACTATCAGATTGTCTAGGACGAGTGACTGAGTTAAAATAATGTTAATGTTAAAATAAAGTGATGGCGGAGACACAAGGGAAGAGTCCAGGTTGCTGATTAGCAGAAAGCTCGATTTAGATGCAGATATAAACCAGACATACTTTTGCTAAAGACTATGACTCTGTTTCTACTTTGCAAGTGTGAATTATACATTCTTATACAATTCTTGTTATGGACATGTCACGTTTCTACATAAAAATAATAATTAAATACCGAAACATAACTACAAATTCAAACAAAAACGTGCCAGTCTGTGTCAATAACAGGGTATGTATTGCCAAATTGTCTCTGCGTGAAGATAACGATGAAGTATAATATTTTGTGTTATAGGAGATTCACTGCCCAGATGAGTTCCCGTCATATGACGAACTCATTAGAGCCTGATCGAGTCCTTCCGCCATCAGCAGGTGGGTCTATTTGATCAGTTGATTGATTTATAGATGTTAGTGGTGAGCTGGAATAAAAGCCAGCACACACCATGTAACTCAACGGAAAGAAAATATTTATCAGTTTGCACACAATGTCCATGTACAAATAATATGTCTTCGACCATCTCGCTTACAAGAAAAATATTGTTCCCTTTGTCTGCTAATACATTTTCAAACATAACCATTTGATGCTTTGATTTTTAGGCTACCAATGTTTCTATTTGTTTCCATTTGCTGTTTCACAACTTTGATTTGATGCATTTCAGGAGATACCTCCAGTGTTTCACTTGGGTCTCCTGATGGACGTCACCTATAGAGCTGCCATCTTTGCCAAGAGGGTAAGCTGCAAGAGGCTGTAAATTAAGCAGGAATCTTACAGTTTTTTCCTGCTTCATTTAATGTTTTGTTCAATTACTATGCATAATAACATTTCAGGTCATTTGAATTAAACAAATATGTTTGTATTGTTGCATTAAATACTGAATCTGTAGCTGCATTATCTGATCATAGTCTGATCACTTGTCCTCTTGTCTACAGACTTGTGCTTTGCGCACATTTGTGTCCTCCGTCACGGTGCTGTCAGTTCCTCCTTCATCCTGCTTAAACAGTAAGTGCCACTTGCTCAAAGTAAAAACCTCACCTGAAAAAAGGGATGCTGTCTATCATTTAGAAAATCCAGAATTCCTCATTTTCTTATATACTCCTCCATGAGATCATTTTTAATTTGGAATATCCGTTGACTTTCTATTGACCGAATTGAAATGGAAGTAACTCGACCACTGGTTTGATATAAACATGTCGTACACATTTTATCATATAGTGTTGTTTAGTTGGTCTCAGTCTTGTGTTGTTCATACTGTATAGGTATAAGAGGATGTTATTGGTCTATCCTATAATTAAACAGTGAACAGAAGTATTTATTCTCTTTGACAAATGTTCTGGATATATTTATGTCATCTCATTGTTGTTTTGAGATCTGTTCCATTTCAACACTCCTTTTACCTGTGTGTGTCTTGCAGACTAACACCAATGGCAATGGGTGAAAGGCTGCAGGGCAGTATCCAGTGGTTTGTGGTCACAATGGCCGTGAGGTGTAAAGACTGCAAATGGCCTCTTTGTTAGCTGTGGCGTGAGCTGCCAGCTAAGCCATGGTGTCTGTCGCCAGTAATGAAGAATCCAGCCGCTGTGGTGTCTGCAGATTAGGAACCTGTCATGTCTGTGTGTGTGTGTGTCCCAAGCATGGTATGCTTGGATTCAGGGACCTGTCATGGCAATATTATGTGTGTGAGTGGCCCAGATAAGCTTCGTGAGTGTCTCTTGGGGCCAGAGACACAATAAATGTCTAGTGTGTGTGTGTGAGCCAAGTCCCATCTAACTGACAGTGTCTCCTCTTGAATTAGAAGACTTATGCATGTCTGTGTGTGACCAATGACAGAGATCAACTAGAAACCATTGGTGTCTCTTAAGGACTTGTCATGTCTGTGGTGTGTGTGTGTGACAAAGTCCAGCTAAGTCTCCTCTTGGTTCAGGGACCAGTCATGTCTGTATGTGTGTGAGATCCCAGCTTAGAAACATTAAACTCTGGAAACTTCACCCGCGAAATGCAGACCTTGGCGCGGCCGCATGTCTCCTCGACAGAAGTCGAGTGCGTGCCTCATCTGCGTTTTAGTGTTCCCAGCCCGCGGGAGATCAGGGAACATAAATCTGCCCGATAGTGCAGGAGGCTGAGACCAGGACCGGGCCTGGTGCTCTTTTGGTGTCCTACACTGGCAGTCGCCATCTTGGCTGGCGGCAGTGAACTGGGCAAGACAGTGGGATGGCGTTCACCTCACGGCCATTTGTGACCACAAACCTGCCTCTTGGCCTTTGCCATTGCCATTGATCTTAGTCTGGGCTGCAGGTAAGGAGTGTTATGGAACAGATCTCAAAGCAACAATGAATGATAAGTATCCGAACGACTGATAGAAAATAAATACTTCTGTTCACTGTATATTATAGGATGGAGTAATAACATCTCTTATACCTATACGTATATTTTAACACAGAACTGAACAACAAACAACACTATATGACAAATGTGTGCGGTATGTTTATAATCAGCCAGTGGTCAGTGCACTCCCATTTCAGTGATCAGCTGAAAGTCAGCGGTATTCCAAATTAAAAATGATCTCAATAGTATATAAAGAAATGAGGAACAAACAAATGATAGACATCCCTTTTCAGGTGAGTTTTATGATGGCACCTGTTTAAACTGTGAAACTGACAGCACCGTGACGAGGAGGACAAATATGCGCAAGCACAAGTCTGTAGACAGAGGACAAGTGATCAGACTATGATCAGATAATGCAGCTACAATTCAGTATTTAATGCAACAGCCTAACATATTTGTTTAATTCAAATGACCTGAAGTGTTATTATGCATAGTAGTGAACAAAACATTAAATGAAGCAGGGAAAAAAACTGTAGATTCTCGCCCAGTACAGCCTCTTGCAACACCCTGTAACCAGATGTCAGACGGCGTCCATCAGGAGACCCAAGTGAGAAACACTGGAGAGTATCTCCTGAAAATGCATCAAATCAAAGTTAATGAAACGTGGAAACAAATAAGTATTTAGTAGCCACAAAAATCAAAGCATCAAATAGTTATGTTTGAAATGTATTAGCAGGCAAAGGAACAATATTTAGCGGAATGGTGAAAGATATGTGTTTGGCTGCATGAACATTGTGTGCAAACTGATAATTTTAACTCGTTGAGTTACATGGTGTGTGCTTGGCTTTATTCAGCTCACCACTAACATCTATAAATCAATCAACTGATCAAATAGACCCGCCTGTGACAGCGGAAGGACCGTCAGGCTTTCTGTGAGTTGGAGTCATGGCGAACTGTCTGGGCGTGAATCTCTATAACACAAAATATTATGCTTCATCGTTAATATCTTCACCCAGAAAAGACAATTTGGCAATACATGCTGTTATTGTTTGAGCTATTACTGAGCCCCACCAGTTATGTTTCATTGACTATTAATATTACTAAATGTGGCGACATGTCATAACAGAGTGTATAAGAATGTGCCAATTCACACTTGCAATGAAGGCAGAGTCTCCAGTCTTCCAGCAAAAGTATGTCTGGTTATAGCGTAAATCGGCTTTCTGCAACCTGAATCTTCCCTTATGTCTCCGCCATCTTTTATTTTAACATTAACATTATTTTAACTCAGTCACTCGTCTGTAATTACTATAATACATTTTACAAATAAAATGATCGAATTATACACTGTAGTCTAATGTTTTTATTTCAACAGTCTGTATTGCAATAGTCTAGTATACTGTCAATCATGCGCAATAATGTGATTGCACGTCAGCTTGTGATCTAAAATGTTTTAGCATTTATTACATCAAAATAGGGACATACAGTCGGATGGATTTTCATTTATTCGATCTTTTAGAAATGTAAATATCATAGCCTGCATTTTAAAAATCATGGTTTTAAAACAGTATAGGGTGCCTATAGTGTTTTATGGCAGCAAAGCCTGGCCTGTCATATCTTAAAATAGGTTCTCCTGATTAAAATAGTTCCCAATTTTAACAATCAGAAAATATACATTTCCAGAGATCTGAATTCAGATTTAAGTGAACAGTTAAATTTCATGTGTAGCCTACTGTTTTTCAGTGAAGTTCTGGAGGTAGGATCTGCGTGGGAAAGTAACGCAGATTGAAATAGACAGTTCAGTACATCTGTAAACTGTAAACTTAGCTAAACGTAGAGTACTGTATATTTCAACAGTGAAGTAAAAAGTTAATAAAGGGAGTCCCTGAATACCCCAGGCTTTTTCTCACCTGCAAGATTAAGAGAAAAACTGATCTGGATGAGTTTCCGTTTACAACTTTATAACGCGGTCAATGCACCTGTTGGTGTGCTGGGCATCATGACAGAAAAAAATAAGAAGCATATGACTGCATAGCGGTAATATATATATATATAGTTCGAATCGTTCTTATTTATACGAAGAGTGTTGTATTTAAATAAATAACTATCTAGTGCTTGCTGTTGTTAATACGGTGTAAAGCTTTGTCATATTTAAAATTATTTTCAAATCAATACTAGTCTGCTACAACAATGTTCGTTTAGAGGTGAATCATAATCAAACGTCTCACCTGTCTCACAAACGTCTCAAACGCCTCACTTCAAACGCCTCACTAAACGTTTGTGTTTGAGCACGAGGCTACATACAACTGGTAATCATCAAAGTGGTTTATTAAGTTGCCAGTATCAGATGCTTAAATCGAAGTTGTTTGATCCACAACACTTTTTTCTATGTGTACAAACATTATAAATTGCAAGTACAAATTTAGGGTTTGTTTTTATGCGCTACTGCAGGCTCTGTCCCAGGTCTCCAGACTTGACTCCAGCAGTAGGAAATTTGTTGTCAGAAAGACACTTCCTGTACAATTTAACACGTTATTATCTTACTACCGTGCAATATTGAAAGTTAATTGGCTTTCATATCATTAAGAAATATCAGTACAAACCTTGTCAACCTCTGCTTTCCAGTGACTTTAATTCTGAAGCATTTCAAACATCAGGAACAGTTTTTGAGATGTCACCCAGCAAATTATATTCCATCACCGTTGTTGTATTTTTGATTTTGTTGTAAACAAGGTTATCACTGAGTTTGAAGTATAAGCTGCTATATTAAATAACCTGAAGACTGTGGCACAATGTTGGCTTATGTACAGACAAAACAAGAGTAATGAATAGGGGATATGCTATCCACACTCTAAGGAGCAGTAATGAGATGGCTTATCTACGCTCTGGTGCCAGTTTCCAAAGGAGGAGAAGGATGTGTTATTCCTAATCCTCATCCCAGTGTTAGAGGAGTCAGTGAGAAGGATGTGTTATTCCTAATCCTCATCCCAGTGTTAGAGGAGTCAGTGAGAAGGATGGGAAATTTATAAGCAAAAGACAGGAAGAGATGGGATATATCTCCCAGATCCAGGAATCCCATTCCCAGTTCTCAATATCCTGAACGCACAACCGGTCTATGACAGGATATACAGCCTCAACAAATCAACAATCATACAATGAGTCCAATAAAAACGATATAAAATGAACACAAAGTGTAGAAACATGCCTCTCCAATGTCGACAGGAAGAGACAAACATGTGAGTACACTGCACAAACTCAGTCATCTGAGTTCACAAACAAAAGCACACATGTTATCACGACCAGAGTAGCGACCCAAGCGAGACATGGAGGTGGAGACCAGGTAACAATCAAATGATTTATTAAGGGATAGGCAGATCAGTATTAGACAGGCAACAGTTCATGAAGCACGGGTTAGGGTGATCTGTAGTCAGGGACAGGCTAATTCCGGTTACTGGAGTAGGCAGGTTCGTAGTCAGGAGGCAGGCAAAGAGTCGGGCAAGATCAGGAGAACAGGAACAGGCAGGCCTTGAGTCGTGATAGAAACTGGTCACAAGGACGATAAAGCACAGGGCAGGTCACTGGGAAACCACTGGGAGGCACGCTGGAAACGAGTGTACAGGACAAACGATCTGGCAACAGGTAACAGGAAAATGCTTGACATGTAGCCTAGGAATAATCAGTACATGGGGATCACCTGGTGGAAAGGGGTGGAGACAATGACATGCCAGGTGAGACAGAGATCAGGTTGTGGACATGCAGTTACTGCAGAACAATTAACTGCATTCAGTGTTTGCAACAGAGTCCAAAGAAAAAGGTTTTAAAGATTAAATAGCCTATAACTTTTCTATACCCAGACAGCAAGCCAACATTGAATAAATGTTGATTTTTCATCTGAATCATCATCATGGTTGATGCTGGAACTTTCGATGCAAAATAAATGTTGAATCTCATTACCATATCGATGAAACATTTACGTTATTAATGTTGAAGGCAACAACATTGATCTATAATTGACTGGAAATATGATTGAAAGTCCATCGATTT
>CM055747.1:11601489-11628394 GCA_029465975.1 Dallia pectoralis | reverse complement strand
TTCAGACCTCCCGGAGGATTTCAGGAGTTTCACCATTTGCTCCTGGAGTTGCGCCTGGATGACGGCCGTGTTCAGCGGTAGGCCGTATAAAAGCCTCGGCCTCGAGTTGTCGCTGCCTGGCAAGCCCGCGCTCTTAGTCAGTCTGGAATTTAAAAAATATTACGGATGTCAATATGATTTATATCAGTTTATTTGGTAACGTAAGATGTTTAATTAACGTTCAAAATATTAGTTTAGAGAGTCCATGAGTAATCATTAGTCTTTTCCGTCATCACGAGCGAACTATGTAAAGCAGCATTTGAAACTCGGAGATCAGTGCGTCAGCATCAAAGATTGTTTACCATTTATCAAAATCTCGTGAAATAAGTCTCTCTCCAGTCTTTGAGAGAGTAATTTAAATAGGTTTGCTTCTAATTATACATACACTCAGAAAAAAGGTAAGTTTACTCTCTATATATTAGGCCCAGTACTTAAAGTGTACAATTGTACCTTTTAGATTTTGTACCTTAGGGTACAGTGCCAGTGGCAGCTTTGTACCTTCTTCTGAGGTGTATTAGGGGTGGGGGGAAAAAATCGATACAGCATAAAATCAGCGATATTTCCTGTGGCAAGCCTTTATCGATACACATTTAACTTTTGGTAATAAAATAAATTGCGTATTCAGTCCACCGGGTGACGTGACGGTCAGCATGCATGAGGATGCAGATACAGGAATCCAATGACAATACGGCTGTATCCGTGAAAAAATGGCTTTGTCAAAAAATATATTCGCCAGCTTTTCTAATACTCTTTAAACTCGTATCAGTGTATATTTGCGGTAGGGCTTTTTGATATTTACAGCTGATATTTACGGTCCAACTTCTGCACCTTTTAAAGCCGGTCTTTTTCTACTTAAGACTGGTAGCATATCCTTCACAATGTAAATATGTCAATGCATCGCGTTATCTCATTCCAACTCAAACTTTTCTTGTCTGTAAGGGATGACGTTTGTAAAGGATGTTTGGATTAGGGACACTATCAGTGTTTAGTGTCTTTTACAGACCCATTACTGAGATTAGTGTATCGCTACAGCCCTAAGTGTATATACTTTGCCATTATAGTGTATTTTTGATTCTTCTATTTAAAGTTTAAAATTATTTTTTAAAAATACATTGATTTTATTGTTGCTGTAAAACACAAAGCTCACATTGATCATTCTTTTTTTCTTTTTTAGAAAATGAGGTGGATGGGGAAACAATAGAGTGTGGCCTCACAGAGAGAACATGATCTCATATTTATTTCAAGGTTCAATTTAAAAAGCAGTCCAAGTTCAACAATTTTTTACATAAGATGAAGGAAGTGATAACACTAACACTGGAACCAGTGCCAGCAGAATCAACAACAGACTTCGACTACAGAAATGCAGTATACCATTGACTATTGTGTATTATATTTTGCCTATGTTTTGGTAATTCGATTAGTATAGATTGATTATTTTATGCCTGATGCCGATATCTTAGAATGCAGAGTGGCCTATGCAGGGCTCAACATTAACACTTGCCTGGGACAAGTGTACTTTTTAAAAGGGCAAGTGAAAGATATTTTTTACTTGCCTGACCAGAAAAAATGGTCTGATTAAACCATCAATAACAAAATAAAAAATAGCTTGTGAATCACCAAAACAGTATAATGACTCCTAATACAATAAGTCCAATAAGGCCTTTATAGTACTGACGGTAAAGGCTTATTAGATATACTACACAACACAAGGCTCGATAATTGTGTCAGAAATTTAATCTGTGCAATCTTAAAATATATTTGGGAGCATCAGTGCCAGCGCAAATTGTTGAAATCGACTTTTCATTTCTCTACAAATTTCGCTGATTACCCAGATTACTGAGCCTGATGCAGTGACATGTCCACTGTTCTATCATTTAACCAATTAAACTTAATCTTAATGCTCTTAATTTAAAGCAGGCTTTAGGTTGGTTAGTATTAGCTGTCAATCACTCCCTTTCATAAAAACACAGTCTAACTAGTGTGAAATGTCAATAACACAAAATAATTAGTTAATCAGTTATTACCATTAATTATCAAGTAATACTACTAATGCAAGTTCCTCTTCACCTGCCCATCTCACTGCAGAAATACAACAGAGTGGTAAGACTGCCTCCTGGATTCGCCATTCCACCCTTTCCTAGAATCTTCAGGCCAAGCAGTGGGAGCAAAGAACCATGCCAGAAGTCCTCTAAGGATAGACACAGAATCATTAGAGTTCTTCAGAGCCATGATAGAACACACAATGTAAGTCAGAAACTTGTAAAGCAACATAAATACTTTTATACATGTCAATGAAGCAATGCTTAAAGTAATACAAATAAAGAAAAAAATGTATCACCAGTTCTAAGGCGCCAATTGGTTTTAATTTAATCTATCAGGTATCCAACCAATGCAGAATATGTGCAGGTGGCAAAAGAACTTATTGTGAAATACCCTTTCCTAAAAGGATCTTGGGGAATGGCTATGTAAGTTAAGGACTTTGCTAGTGTAAATGGGAGTTACATAAGGATATTGTTTCATCAATGATATGTTCTCGATTTGACAGAAGTTTTGTAAATTCTATTTTATATGCGATAAAAAAAAAAAAAAATTATCTGCTGTATTCCTGATCGGCCACTATTTTTCCCCTTATATGTCAGCACACTTGGCACCCAGTCCCTCAAGCATAATTTAAATCTGAGCGTGCACCTCTCATCCATGAAGATGAGGTAAGAAGAGTAAGGAGAAGTTTGGCCACACAAAGAGTGAGACTCTGAACAATCTCCAACAGCCTGTTGCAGATCTACAGGTCAAGGGTAAGTATATTCCTGTAGTTCAACAGGTTTATTCAAGAGCCCATTACAATTTTTGTCTGTTGAATAATTCAATTAGGGCTGCACAATTGACAAATCGTAATTCCTATTACTAAACCGTTAAACACTAAATGGGTTAAACTGCTTAGGATCCTTTTTCTTGTTCCTGCCAAAAGACTGCAAAATGTTGCTTTGGTCCTCAAGTCACTTGCAATTTCATCAGTGTCTCACTTGGGGTCTACAGGTCTCCAACCTGTTCTGTCCTGTCCTGGAGAGCTACTGTCCTGGGTATTTTCATTCCAACTTCATGTATATGTAGCCTCATTCAGTAATGATCTATCTAATTATTCCAGTCAGCTGTGTGCTGAATTAGGGTTGATGCTTCACCGGGACAGTAGCTCTCAAGGCTGTGGAGACCCCTGGTCTGACAAACAAAAAAACTAACATTACAATATCTTGTTTTTCTCGAATGGCTATATGAATTATAGGAATAATTCTAAAATTATTTTAATTTCAGAATGCATCTGTCATTTCTCAACCAGAGTCCCTGGTTAAAATTTTAGATTTATTTAATAAATATTATTATTAATTTAACTATTATTATTCTGTACTTATACATTTGATCAATAGGAGATTGCTGTCATTAGTGAGGATGTATCACTCTATTGAAAGTCACGTGAATGTCCTGCATATCCAGTACAGCAAGATCGACTGAACACCTTGGTGGTCAAAGACCGAATGCAGCGAACTTTTGCTTGGCGAAGAAGGGGAGATAAGAAATGGCATTAGTATACGATAATTAATGGTAATAACTGACAACCAATTATTTTAAATATTGACATTTCACACCAGTTAGATCAGAGCTGCTAGTGAAAGGGAGTGATTGACAGCTAATACTAACCAACCTAAGCCTCAAGTAAATTAAGAATGCTAGATAAGTTTAATTGCTGAAATGATAGGCCCGCCAGCAATTGTAATCAGCTTAACATTTGCAGAGAACAGTCGCAGGCCTTGCTGGCATGATGCTCCCAAATATATTTTAAGATTGCACAGATTTTCGGACACACAGAGTCTGTGTTGTGTAGTATAGCCTAATAAGTTTGTCAGTCAGTACATAGCGTCTTATTGACTTGGTTGTGGAATAGAGTCACATATTGTTTGGTGATTACTAGTTGGCTTTTATTTATTGATGGTTTATCAGACATTTTCTGTCAGGCAAGTAAAAGTCATCTTCACTTCGCCCTTTGGCATATTCTGTCCCAGGCAAAGATAATATTTCTGTATAGTCACTTCCAAGATATCGCATCAGGCATAAAACAATCTATATCATCGACCACAAACATAGCGTACATATTACACATTACTGTAATGATTGAATGAGTGCTGCCATGGGGATTTGCTGGTTCCAGTGTTAGTGCCATCACTCTTCACCTTATGTAAAAATTGCTGAACTTGGACTGCTTTTTAAAGAACCTTTCCAGTGAGATCATGTTCTCTGTGAGGCCACACGCCCCCATCCACCATTTAAAAAGAAAGAATGACACGAGCTTACAGTCTTTACAGCAACAATAAAATAATGTATTTTTAAAAATACTTTAAACTTTTTAAATAGAAGAATCAAAAATACACTATAATGGCATACATTTGGGCTGGGCGATACACACTCACTCGTGTAAAGACACTAAACACGATGTCCAATCCAACATCTCATAAACGCTTATGACAAGAAAAGCTCTGAGTTGAAGAGATAACGCGATGCATTGACATTAATACATTGTGAAGATATGCACAGTCTAAGTGAAAGATCGCTTTAAAGCAGGTGAAGCGATCGCTGTAATATCAAAAAGCTCTTGCTCGAAGAGGACGATACGAAGTAAGAGTTGACAAAGTTGAGTTACGGATACAAGCCGTATTGTCATTGATTCGTAGTCTCAGCCCTCGCGACTGAGCGATCGTCATGCCAGCGCGAGCTGAATACGCACCTGTTTGGTCAATAAAAGCTGGGGTCAGTATCGACAGCATACACAGAGTTGCCCAAGGATTTTGAGTACATTCCACCTCAGAAAGAAGGTGTGCCACTGGCGCTGTGGCCCGTGCTGGGTGTCTAAAAGGTACACTGTGTACACTTTGCACTGCCCAATATATAGAGGTCGCTACCTTTTCTCTGAGTGCATGTATAATTAGAAGCAAACCTATTTAAACAGCTCAAGATTGAGAGAGACTTATCGATAGGATTTGATAATGGTGTCACCTTGATGCTGACGCACTCGATCTTCCGACTTAAATGCTGCTTACATAAACAGGATGACGAAAAGACTACGATTACTCAGGACTCTCTAAACTGGCGCCTTGAACGCTAATAAACATCTACGTTGTCGTCAACTGATATAAATCATAGGACATTCGCAATATTTTTTGGGCTCAGAGCGGCTTACAAACACGTTGAACACGGCCGCTACGTTAGTCTAGAGCAAATGGTGAAATCCCTGAAACTCCTCCTCGAAGAAGGGACCAGTGACGCGACGCATGTCTCATGCATTGTTTCTGTCCAGATGTACACATTATGACTCCCGACAATGCTAATGCTACAAACTTAAAGGATACGCCAACTGCCTGAGACAGCCTGAGACGTGAACGCAGTAATCTCACACACACAACGCTAGAGAAGCGTTAAGATAGAAACAATAACTTCATTGCTGGGAAAAATACAAATAACGCATTAACATCACGACAATACGCCAGTTACACAGGTCAGTATTTTTGAAGAAAGGTTTCTCACGCGGCTGCAGAAGCTTGGTAAGCGTACATAGCAAATCGAAACGAACTAACATACTCACAAATACTTAAAACTAAAAACATAATTCCGAATTTGCTTCAGCCTCGGGTGATGCCCCGATTCTTCACTTCTCAAGAAGATCCTCCGTCGATACGATTGTTGCTTCCAGGGAATACCGCTTCGCGCCCACATGGGGGCACTGCGCGGCCACATCCCATTGGCTGGTCAAATGCGCGGTACTCAGTGAGCTTCTGGAGGGCAAATTAAAGTCTCCCCATATACTAATAAACGCTGAACAGTTTTCGCCTACATTGCTTTGTGCTTTGCTAAAGATTAGTAAATATGCATTTATTTTAACTTTGGGCTCAAAACTGAAAACGTATTCAACAGTTTAAACAGCTATTATGTTGTCTGCTTCAACTTATTATAGCCCACTATGTTTACCTTTTGCGATTGACAATTATGTGCTTCACGAATTGTTGAGATCACTGTGATGCAGGAGCTTAAAGCTTTTACGTTGTGCACTTTCATGTCACAGATTGTACCCTTGCTCGAGCTCAATGGTTCAAACATGCCTGACAGCTGAAGCCTGGGTACCTTTCCCCACTAAATGGTACATACAGTACTCCTGCTGCGTAACTATGACTCATTGAGGGTACACCACCATTTGTACTTGGCAAATATTGAATGTATTCACCGCAGCCTCTTTTCGACAGTGGAGTCCACATTCACACTGCCTGTATCATATTTATCAGTTCAGTACTCATTACTACATCAGCTGTAGTACTACATCAGTCTGTAGCATTCACACTCACATCAGCCTGTGTATTACTCACACATCAGTCTGTAGTATTCAAGACTACACGTCTGTGGTATTCACACATATCAGTTCAAGCATTCACTACATCAGTCCAGTATTCACACTACACGTCTCGTAGTAATACTGCTATCGTCTGTAGCACATCAGTCTGCATTCATCAGCATGTAGTGGTCCACACTACATCAGCATGCATTCACACTACACAGTCTGTAGTACCCACACTACATCAGTCTGTACACACCACACTGCCACTACATTTTTAAACGATATTACCACTGGCTTATGCACAAAACCCAGTGATATTGCCACTGGTTCCTATGTACATACCCAGTGATAACACGTCTCCTATGCACAAACACAGTGATATTACCACTGTGTTCTTATGTACAAACCCAGTGATATTGGTCATGGTTGTTATAGCCATCTCCACTGAGGGCTCAGAACACACATGTTTTATTCCACTGAGGGCCTAGTGTGGTGGTGTCTGACCCACTGAGGACCTAGTGCATGCAGGTTTGACTCCACTAAGGGCCTAGTGTATGCAGTGTTTCTGACACTGAGTATGTATGCAGGTTTTATCTGTCTGAGGCCCAGTGTGGCGCAATTTTATTCCACCGAGGGCCTGGGGTGCATGCAGGCCTTGACTGAGGGCCCAGGCGCAGGTTTTGTCTCCACTGAGGCAGGTTTTACCATTCATGGCCTATGCTTAGTATTTGCGCCACTGAGGGCCTAGTATGCAGGTTTCTGGATGCCATCGAGACCTAGTGTGGCTGGCAGCCTTATCTCCACCAAGCGACCCAAGTGCGTGCCTGGCCTCCACGGTGCTCCACACACAGTTCCACTCCACCGAGGCTCCCATCTCACACTGCAACTCCAACAGGCCCCGACTCCATACTCCCGCAACCTGTTAGGCCCTGCCTCACACCCTGTAACTCAGCAGGGCCCCTGCTCTCATACTCCTATACACCCAGCAGGGCCTCTCTGATGCCACTCCTGCACTCAGCAGGTTCCCACAGCCTGTAACCCAGCAGGGTGTCTCTGCCATACCCCGTACCCAGCAGGTTCCCAGCCCAGCACCTGAGCCCCCAGGCCCAGTAGGGCCTCCGGATCCGCCCTGCACCCGGCCCAGGTTCTGAAAGTTTGGATTTATATACCAAACATACACACCACTGTGCCGCATGGTCTAATGTATAAAAAGAATGAATTAATTATGCAATAATGTTTATAATAAACATTTGTGATCATAGATCATATCGCAGTGAGTGCACAGAAAACATTGACACGGCCTGGTCACCTGAAAATGCTTCTGAGAAGCGATATCTTCCTTCTTTTCTGTTGGAAGAAGATGCATTTTCTGCTTTGCACATGCTTTTCTTCGTTGACAGTTTATTAAAGCGATTGATTATTTATTATGAACACTTATTGCCCGCAGAACAAAAGATAATAAAGATTCATACATTTTCGCGTCTGTTTTCCGCTTCCGTTCTCTTCGCCAGTCATCGCTTGACAGCTGGAGTTTCTTCATTTTGTTTGTGCCACCTGTACAAGGTCATTGCCGAGTCCTTCGAAGTATACGAAATAGCCGAGAGCCGCCAAGAAGACAGCAGAAATCCAGCCGATAAGTGCTGCTTTCTGCATTATAAACAAAGAATATATTTGCCTTAGAATGAAGCTCTTTCATTGCCTGAGCCAAACATAAGATGAATGCAGCATTACATGTCTGTTGTATGGATGATTTGCTCTCCTCTACCTGACATTGGTAGGGTTTCTCCATCGGTATTCTTCTGCCGAAGTCTAGATCTTTGCAGATTCCACGGGAAAGGCCCCTTTCCCTGCGCCTCTGGTAGGGGCGCTCCTTTGGGCAGCCACCTTATCTTCCATCTCCTACTTAGCAGTTTTCCCAATACCTGTGATCAGATGAACACAGCCTTTAAGGGGGTGCAAACAGGCATTATATGTGTAGGCTCAAACACCTAGTTATGCACTGTTAGCTTTTGAACAGTTGCATACATATGTCACAGCCATTGGGTAATTAGGTGACAGGTGTCTGGTCATATTAAATGACCCTTATACAGTTGGGACACGTGTGCTAGGCTAGAGGGGGCCTGTGACGTGGAGCAGATTGATATTAGCCACCTGACTGCCGCTTCACACGCCCCCACAAATTAGCCCTGCCAGGCTTGGCGCTACCGCATATTCCATGCAGGGCGGCCAGTTTGTGGTGCCAGCGGTGGGGACAAAGATCAGACAACATTACAGAGACGGAAAATATTGACAATCTGCTCATCGTACCACAAACGCAACTACAGAATGCAGTGCAGTTACAGAACCAAACCACAAAAATGAAATCCTTCCTTCGCCATCGCAGCGTAACCAATATAGTGCCATGATAAATATTGCTACATGTTCGTATGCCACAAAACACAATTAAAATCCAAATTCATTTGAATATATATAAGATGCAGCACACACACACACACATACTGATCATTGATATTAATAATTTTTTTTATTGATCTGTAACAACTTTAATTGGCTACAATTAACCAGCTATACGCAAAGGTAATTTGCATAGCAAAAACTTCCCATACTAGGCGAAGGCTAGGGTAAGTACTCTCAGTTAATTCCTAAAGGAGCTCAGCACCCTTAAAACTTGAGTAAAGAAATGTTGTTATTCTGGGTACTTTTGTTCGTTCTTGACAAGGCCAGAGTCTGTGGTTTAAATGCGCCAAGGAGTCACCCGCCAGTCGGTGTCGCCCTCCTCTCTACTTGTCCTCTACCTGCACTGCCACGACCGTGAGTCCAAAGGAACACACGCGCAGAGTGCCAACTCAGTAAGAAACAACACCAGTTGGGCCTAAAGGTCATTACCTTGCCATGTGAAAGACTCGGAAAGTCAGTATCCGGAATCACCATGGTACACCTGAGCACAGCAAGCCATTTTTTCCGACTATTTGGGTTCAGTGGTGACCACTAATAAGTCTGGCACATGCTGAGGGACAATGTGTTCGGCGCTGTAGCCTTCACCATCGGCAGATTCACGATTTCTGTACATACTACCTTAAATTACATCATATCGCCGCCATGATATAGCGACGTTGCATAGGTTACAGCCTCTTCCGGGTATCTCAGGGGCGAGGTTTAGGGTCACAGGTGCTGAGTTATCGAGCCCACTGCCACACTCCACTCCATACCGTAACAAAAATGTCTATTCGTCACAATATAACATTGGTCTAATTTACTAAAATCCAGATTTTTTAACTTTCAGAGTTCACCGTTTTCTTTTGTGAGTTCACAAACATATTTAACATTAGCTGGTTGCATGTGGAATTTTACAATTAAAATGTTGAAGTTTAGCTGAAAATAAAAGTTTAAAATATTGTAAACGGACAGTTGGCATGGGTGAATTGAACCTGTGTCCGTTGGGTTCACAGCCAAGATGTAAACCACTACCCAGAGGGATATTGCACCGTGAAAAACAGATGACGTGTTTGTAGGCGGGTGACAGCCGTCCTGGAGGCACGTCGCCTGTGTTCTATACATCACACAGATGGCAGCCGGGCACTATTACAGGTAGCGCACTGGCACAGGCACGCAGTTTGCTTGTCGCGCTGTGCTGTTTTCTTCATTTCAATACATTGTCAGGCATGCTCTTTCAGAAGAACATTATACCGGCGTTACTTCTCTTAATATAAACACTTATTATAGGTAACATGGTGATTCAGATACTGATCTCCAGGTACTCACCGATATGGTAAAAGGTGTGACACAGCTTGGAGCAACTGGGGTTTGCTGACAACACTACATACCTGGCTCTCACTCTGCGTGCAGCCTCACGCTGGATGCGGAGCCTGCTGAGCGCAGAGGACAAGAGGAGGATGACACCATCTTGCTAAGTGGGGTGTTTTTCATCCAAAACATACATTTTAAATACATAGATTTTACCAGTGTCTGGCATGCACGCAGCACAGTGCGCGTATGACAATCTTAAAAGCCAGCAGTTCAACTGAGGGGCGTGGCACAGTAGCGCAAGCCGAACTGTCAAGGATGCTCGCTTGCTGCCTGGGCTCGAGGATAGAGCTTCTACTAACTTTGAGCGGTTATTGATTACTGCACAGGACGGCTGAGCTGGGCCTCTGTGCGCCACGCGGGACGGGTGGTCACCCCAGTAGCCGTGCGCTGCTGTGGAGTGTTATCAGACCTGCATTCGGCCCATGTCATAGTAACGCCGGTTATAATGTTTTTAGATATGTGTCTCAGCACATCCAGAGCGCGAAAGAAAATAGCAGCCGAATAGCCAACCGCGCACCTGGAGTACAGCCAGGGCCATCTGTAGGATCTAGAGAATATATGAACTAAGTCGGTACCCTAGATGACGTGGTCCGCTCTGAGCCGTGCCAGGTTCACCCCACATACAAAACAACCTTTTGAAATATTGTTTAAACTTTTACCAAATCTTCAATCAAATCCACATGCAGTAAGAAATATGTTGTGTGAATCATTGTCAGCTGGAGAAAAATAAATCTGGATTTTTGAGTAAGTTGAACTAATGTGCCAGTCGACAAAGAAGTTTTTCAATACATTTAAAGTTGTGGCAAAGGGTGGGTGGCGCGCGAGGCTCATTGCGCTCAGCACCTCTGGGGCCTGTTCCTGCCCATGCCTGTGCTGCTGATCACCATCTTCCTCTTGCTAGAAAATGTTAAAACGTCGCATTAACTAGGGTGTAACATGGTCCTTCCTCCCCAACACTTCAGGTTTGAACGCCGCGTTGTCCATCCATTCTCTCAAGCCAGAGCGCATGGAGGAGCGGTCGTCCCAGCTGAATTTCTCACTAACACATACTCCGCTGAGGGCCTGTGAACTGCTTCAAAAGGTTTGGTCATCACAGCCTCTGTGTAAGTATAGCTCAATATAAAACTGACATTGGTCGCAGCACTGTGTAGCAGAGGCGTGGGTTTTACAGGCATAGACGAACTGCCCCCACATGTGTTAAAAATATTCTACCTCGGCGAGCTCCTTTTCTAGGCCACTACAGAACCTGTCACTTTGGTCAAGACAGACAGCTTGTCACGTGATCAGCCAGCGCACCAGCTGAACATAAAGAGTGAATGATGATTCAGTTTCTATGTCATTTTCGCTTATTCAAAATATTCACAAATGTCTTAGCTATAACATGAAACACTGATATCATTAATAAATATGTGCAAGGATGAAACACCTTGGTCTATCATGAAGAAGTTGAGCTGGGGCAAAAGCCATGTTACAACACGTCACTCCTCACTCACGAACACATATGAAAGTGTAAGGGATACGGGTGAACTGTGAAGCAGGGCGCCTGAAGAAACTGCAAAACAAGACCCTGTTCAGTTACGATCGGCGCATGATTGGCTCATTTTAGAATCAGTAATAGCTCTTTGCCTATTTTGGCTTTTTGGACAATGTACATTGTTTTCTTTCGTACTGGGTACTGAATTTATATAGTGCAAACAACCTTCAACATTTCTGTTCGTAATGTTTCAGAACATTAACCAATTGTCATTTTTAGGTTATATTTATACTATTATATAAGCCGGAAGAAGCTCCGCATCCTTGTCCAGAACGACGTCTTTGCGCCCTCCTGCACCTCCTCATTATCGAGGGGCACAGGACTAACAGTCGCTCGCTTCTTTCTAAAGTAACCTCGCAGCCTCTTGTAAAGAGTCTGGGGCACTGTGACCCCGATCAGCTCCACGGTATCAGAGAATGATACAACCGGGTCAATCTGGGGGTATTTCCAGAAAGGCCAGGTCCTATCATGACTGGTAGCGCGGATGCTGTCCAGGTCAAATGTAACATGCTCATACTTGGGGTACTCCCAGAAGGGCCATGTCACATTTGAGTTGTCGGATAACATTGTTTCAGGCTTCCGATAAACAAATGATTTGGTTTCTGAAATGTTCACTCCTTTTATACTCGGAATCTTCACGAGTCATCATTTTTTTTACCGACTAAGCAAAACAGGCCTGTTATGACGTCATCAGTGTTGCCCTGACAACAGTGTTCAAGAAAATGTTTGTATGGCCAGTATATAATAGTATAAATATAACCTAAAAATGATAATTGGTTAATGTTCTGAAACATTGCGAACCAAGAAATGTTGAAGGTTTATTTGCACAAAATAAAACATGCAATTCAGTTTAGACACAGAAAGAAACAATGTACATTGTCCAAAAAAGTAACTTAAACAAAATAAACAAAAAAACTATTACTGATTCTAAAATGAACCCAATGCATGCGCCGATCAGTAACTTGAACAAATTCTTGACACAGTTTCTTCTTGTCCAAGGTACCCTATACTTCTCCCAGTTCACCGGCCACTTACTTTCATGTATTTCGTGAGAAGTTGAGGAATTGACGTGTTGTAAACTAACATGGCGCACATACAGCTCAACTAACACGATCGTTATAAAGGTGTTTCATCCACTTGCACATATTTGATAATCGGAATATCAGTGTTTCATGTTATAGCTAAGACATTTGTGAATATTTTGAATAAAAAACGAAAAATGACATAAAAGCAGATCATCATTCACTCAGCGCTGTGTTGTGGTTGCGCTGTGTCACGTGACAAGCAATGACGCGTCACCATGGAAACATTAAAGTGACAGGTTCTAAATAACGGTGGCCTAGAAAGACTCACGCTGGGTGACCAGTTAGAATATTTTAAACTTACATGTGAACGGATTCCGTCTAATTGCCCCTTCGCAAAACCACGCCTCTAACACACAGATTGGCTACTGACCAATGTCAGTTTTATATTGAACACTACGTTTACACAGAGGCTGCGTGATCGGTAAACAACAGAAGCTGGTTCACGGCCCTCAAGCGGGAAGTTAGCTATAATGTTAGTGAGAAATTCCATGGGACGACCGCTCCTTTCCAGCTTCATGGATTTGCGCTCTGGCCTGAGCAGGAATGGATGGACAAGCGCGACGTTCAAACCTCGAAGTGTTGGGGAGGAGGTTTAATTCATCCATGTTACACCCCTAGTTCTTCTTGACGTTTTAACATTTTTCAACTTTAAGAGAAGATGGTGATCAACAGCACAGGTATGGGCAGGGGCGATTCTAGGGTCAGAGCTTTAGGGGTGCTGAGCACCCAATGAGCCTCACTGCCACCACCCACCCACTTTTCACACAAAAACAAAAATGTCTATTGAAAAATAACAATCATTTTAACATTGGTTCAACTTACTCAAAAATCCAGATTTGTTTTTAAATCCTTTCAGGGCACCAGCTTATTGTGAGAGTTCACACAACATATTTCTTACTGCATGTGGAATTTTACAGTTGAAGTTTAGCTGAAAATAAAAGTTTAAACAATATTTCAAAAGGTTGAGACTTTTGGTATGTGGAATTGAACCTGGCACCCACGGCTCCACAGCCAAGAGCTGTAACCCACTACTCCAAATAGGGATATTGCAATCATCCTAGGGTACCGGCCGTTCTGTAATTCTCTAGATCACACAGATGGCCCTGGCACCCAATACTCAGGTACGCAGTTTATTTGTCGCGCTGCTGTTTTTCTTTCACGCTCTAGCAGTTAATAAACAGAACTGCATGCGTCTAAGAACATTATAACCGGCGTTACTTCTCTCCGTTTATGACTATGGACGAGTCACCCAGGTCCTGTGCTACTCCACAGCGGCGGCGACACTAGGGTGACCACCCGTCCCGCGTAGCGCGTGCGCGCACAGCGTTTGAAGTCCAATTCATGCGTCCCGCGGGTGAGACCGTGTCACGCGTAATCAATGCTCGCTCAAAAGTTGGTCGCTCTATAATATATCCTCGAGCCCAGGCAGCCAAACGAACATCACTTGACAGTTCAGCACGCTACTGTTGCCACACCCACCCCTCAGTTGAACTGCTGAAAACTTTTTCGTTGTCATGACAGCGCACGCAGCCACGCACGTGCATACCAGACACACTGGTAAAATCTATGTAATTTAAAATGTATGTTTTAAGGATGAAAAACACCCCCACTTAGCAAATGGTGTCATCCTCTCCTCTTGTCCTCTACCTGCACCGCTCAGCCCGAACCGCATCCAGCGTGAAACACACGCAGAGTGAGAACCCGTTATGTAGTGTTGTCAATAAACTTAGTTGCTCCAAAGCTGTGTCACACCTTTTACCATATCGGTGAGTACTGGAGATCAGTATCCTGAATCACCATGGTACACCTATAATAAGTGTTTATAATAAGAGAAGTAACGCCGGTTATAATGTTCTTCTGAAAGACGCATGCAGTTCTGTTAATTAACTGTTAGAGCGTGAAAGAAAAACAGCAGCGCGACAAATAAACTGCGTACCTGTGTAGTGCGTACCTGTGTAATGGGTGCCAGTGCCATCTGTGTGATCTATAGAATTACAGAACGGCCGGTACTCCAGGACGGCTGGCCCACCACCCGCCACAAACGCAGTCATCACCTGTTTTTTTTCTGATTGCAATATCCCTCTGGAGTAGTGGTTTACATCTCTTGGCTGTGGACCCAACGGACCCAGGTTCAATTCACCATACCAGCTGTCTCATCCGTTTGAAATATTTTTTAAACTTTTATTTTCAGCTAAACTTCAACATTTTAATTGTAAAATTCCACATGCAGTAGCTAATGTTAAGAAATATGTTTTGTGAACTCTCACAAAAAGCTGGTGAAGCTCTGAAAGGATTAAAAAAAAATCTGGATTTTTGAGTAAATTGAACCAATGTTGTATTGTTATTTTTGAATAGACATTTTTGTTTTTGTGTGAAAAGTGGGTGGGTGGTGGCAGTGGGGCTCATTGGGTGCTCAGCACCCCTAAAGCTCTGACCCTAGAATCGCCCCTGAAGGGGATACCGAGAGGGCTTTTTGTAACCTATGCAAAACGTCCTTCTCAATCGGACATGGCGGGGAATATGATGTAATTTAAGGTGGTATGTGCTAGAAATCAGTGAATCTGCCCGTGGGTTGGGGGCACCGCCGCGCCAGGCTGTGTCCCACATTGTCCCTCAGAAACGTGTCCCCCCTTGGGCTTATTAGCAGGTGGTCACCCTAGGCGACACGCTGGACTTAAATAGTCAGAAAATAAACACTTATTATAGGTGTACCATGGTGATTCAGGATACTGACTCCAGTACTCACCGATATGGTAAAAGGTGTGACACAGCTTTGGAGCAACTTAGTTGTTTGACAACACTACATAACGGGTTGGCACTCTGCGTGTGTTTCACGCTGGATGCCGTTCGTGCTGAGCGGTGCAGGTAGAGGACAAGTAGAAGAGGAGAGGACGACACCATTTGCTAAGCGGGGGTGTTTTTCATCCTTAACACATACATTTTAAACCACAAACTACGAAGTAGATTTTGGATATTATTTAACCTTGTCAAAGACGAACAAAAATTTTAGAATAACAACATTTCTTACTCCAAGTTTTAGGGGTGCTGAGCTCCTTTTTAGGGGTGCTGAAGCACCCCTAAAAAGGGGCTAGCCTCGCCCCTGGGTATGGGAGTTTTTATATGCAAATTTGCACTGCGATTGCTGTAGTTAATTGTAGCCAATTAAGTTATTTACAGATCAATAAAAAAATTGGCTGTGTGTGTCAGTGTGTGTGTGTGTGTGCCATCTTATATATATTTTCAAAATAGTTTGGATTTTAGTGTGTTTTTTGTGGCATACAGACATAATAACAATATTTATCATGGCACTTTATATTGGTTACGCTGCGATGGCAGAGGAGGATTTCACATTTTGTGGATTTGGTTCTGTAACTGCACTGCATTCTATGTGGATTGCGTTTATTAATTTTTGATGAGCCGTTAATCAATATTTTTCCCGTCCTGCTGTAATGTTTTTTCATCTGATCTTTTGTCCCCACCACTTTTTAACACAAACTGACGCCCCTGCATGGAATATACGGTAAGCGCCAAAAATAACAGGGCTAATTTGTGGGGGGCGTGGTAAGGCTTTGGCAATCAGATGGCTAATAGTCAATCTGCTCCACAGCCAATCACGGGCCCCCTCCTTGCTTGCTTGCAATGTACCGGTGTCCCAATAACATATGGGGTCATTTAATGACCAGACATACCTGTCACCTAATTACCTAATGGCTGTGACACTGTTCATGTATGCAACTATTCAAAAACTAACAGTCAGGAAAGTACATAACTAGGTGTTTGGGCCACATATAATACTTGTTCTTATTTTCACCCCCTTAGAGATTTATTGATTCCTTCCCAGTCGACAACTTAAGGTGTGGGAAAACCTTAAGTTAGGAATGGAAGGTAAAGGTGTACCCAAAAAGGGGCGCCCCTGCCAGGAGCCTGGGAAAGGGAAGACCTTTCCCATTAAGATCTACAAGGTCCTAGAGGCTCCGGCAGAGGATGAACCATTGGAGAAACCTACCAATGTCAAGGTAAGAACGTCAGAGGGTAAATCATCCATACAATAAACCGTTATGTAATGCTACATTCATCTTATGTTTAGCACTTCTCAGAGGCTAATGGAAGAGCTTCATTCTGAACCATCTATGTTCTTTGTTTATAATGCAGAAAAGCAGCACTTATCCGGCTGGATTTCTGCTGTCTTTCTTGACGCTTCTCGGTATTTCGTATACTACCGAGAAGGACTCCGACGAAGTGTTTGTGAACCTTGTACCGGTTAACAAACAAAATGAAAAGAAGAAACTCCAGCGGAAGACCAGGCGGGAGTATGACAAGCGAAAGAAGGACAAGGTGAGAAAATAGATTGCGAGTGACGTGGATCTTTGTTATCTTTTGTTCTGCGGACAGTAAATTGTTCATAATAAATAATCAATCAGCTTTAATAAGCTGTCAACGAGGAAAACGCTGTCGAAACAGAAAATGCATCTTCTTCCAACAAGAAAAAGAGGAAGATATCCTTCTTCTCAAGAGCATTTTCCAGGGTGACCAAGGCCGTGTCCAGTGTTTTCACCAGCTGCACTCACTGCGGGTCAAACTGATCTAAATGATCTAAATGTTTATTATAAACATTATTGCATAATTTAATTCATTCTTTTTCTCTGTTATTCGTTATGCAGTTTTAGTAGTTAATGGCAATATGTTTAATTATATAAATCCAAACTTTCAGAACCCTGTTGGGTTACAGGGTATGAGATCAGAACCCTACTGGGTTACAGAGTATGGAATCAGAACCTTACTGGGTTATAGGGTATGAGATCAGAACCCTACTGGGTTACAGGGTATGGAATCAGAACCCTACTGGGTTACAGGGTATGAGAACAGAACCCTACTGGGTTACAGGGTATGGCATCAGAACCCTACTGGGTTATAGGGTATGAGAACAGAACCCTACTGGGTTACAGGGTATGAGAACAGAACCCTACTGGGTTACAGGGTATGGAATCAGAACCCTATTGGGTTACAGGGTATGAGATCAGAACCCTCAGTGGAATAAAACATGTGTATTCTAGACCCTCATTGGAATCAAACCTGCATACACTAGGTCCTTAGTGGAATAAAACCTGCATACACTAGGTCCTCAGTGGAATCAAACCTGCATACACTAGGCCCTCAGTGGAATAAAACCTGCATACACTAGGCCCTTAGTGGAATAAAACCTGCATACACTAGGCCCTCAGTGGAATAAAACCTGCATACACTAGGCCCTCAGTGGAATAAAACCTGCATACACTAGGCCCTCAGTGGAATAAAACCTGCATACACTAGGCCCTCAGTGGAATAAAACCTGCATACACTAGGTCCTCAGTGGAATCAAACCTGCATACACTAGGCCCTTAGTGGAATCAAACCTGCATACACTAGGTCCTCAGTGGAATCAAACCTGCATACACTAGGCCCTCAGTGGAATAAAACATGTGTATTCTAGGCCCTCAGTGGAATGAAACCATAACAACCCATGTTAATATCACTGGGTTTATTGCATAAGAACCGGTGGTAATATCACTGTGTTTATTGCATAGGAACCGGTGTTAATATCACTGGGTATATTGCATAGGAACCAGTGGTAATATCACTGGGTTTATTGCATAAGAACCAGTGGTAATATCACTGCGTTTATTGCAAAAATGTAGTGAAAGATGTGGTGTGGATACTACAGACTGATGTAGTGTGGGTACTACAGACTGATGTAGTGTGGATACTACATACTGATGTAGTGTGGATACTACATACTGATGTAGTGTGGATACTACAGACTGATGTAGTGTGGATACTACAGACTGATGTAGTGTGGATACTACAGACTGATGTAGTGTGGATACTACAGACTGATGTAGTGTGGATACTACAGACTGATGTAGTGTGGATACTACAGACTGATGTAGTGTAGATACTACAGACTGATGTAGTGGGGATAGCCTACTACAGACTGATGTAGTGTGGATACTACAGACTGATGTAGTGTGGGTACTACAGACTGATGTAGTGTGGGTACTACAGACTGATGTAGTGTGGGTACTACAGACTGATGTAGTGTGGATACTACACTGTCAGAAAAAAGGGTACGGTTGGGGTACATTTGTGAACACTTAGGGTACAAATGGTGAAGTTGTACCCTCAATGGGTCATAGTTACACCTTAGGGTACTAATATGTACCATTTAGTGGGGAAAAAGGTACAAATATGTTTCCAGCTGTCAGAGGGTCCATGTTTGGACCATTTAATTCCGAAACAAAGGTACAATCTGTGACATGGAAAGTGCACAACATTGTAAAAGCTTTTTAAGCTCTGCATCCACAGTGATCTCAACAATTCATTAAACACATAATTGTCAATCACCCAAAAAAGATTAAACATAGTGCAAGATATAATAAAGTTAAACTGGGTAACATAATAGCTGTTTAAACTTGTTAGATACGTTTTCAGTTTTAATTTAAAGTTAAAATAAATACATATTTACTAATCTTTTTTAGCAAAAGCATTTTTTAAAAGCAATGTAGACGAAAACTGTTCAACGTTTATTGAAAATTATATGGGGAACTTTTAATTTGCCTCAAAGTACAAGTACACGCATTTGACCAGCCAATGGGATTGTAACCCGCGCAGTGCCCTTTATGGGCGCGAAGAAGTGGATTGTGTGTGTTATTCCATGATGGCTGTCTCACTCTCGACGCTATCGACGGAGGATCTTCTTGAGAAATTGAAAGAATCCGGAATAAACATCACCGAAGACGAAGCAAAGAAATTCAGAGGTATGTTTTTAGTTTTAAGTATTGTGAAAATATGTTGGTTCCGTTTCGATTTATGTGCACTTGACATAGCGTTAGGCCTACTGACGCGTGAGGGAAACCTTTCTTCAAAAATACTGACCTGATATAACCAACGTATTGTCATTATGTTACTCGTAATGTTAATACGATTATTTGTATTTTTCCCAACAATGAAGTTATTGTTTCTATCTTAACGCTTCTCCTAACGTTAATGTGTGTAAGTTACTGCGATACGCGCGTCAAATTCAAAGGCTGTCTCAAACAGTTGGCAGCCATCATTTTAGAAGTTTATCTAGCATTAGCATTAATCGAGAGAGTCACTAATCGTATTTGCTCTGGAGAGCAGAAACAGCTGCATAGGGAACATCGTCGGCGTACTCGGGTCCACTAGACCCTCCGGAGGGTTTCAGGAGTTTCACCATTTGCTCCTGGAGTTGCGCCTGGATGACGGCCGTGTTCAGCGGTAGGCCGTATAAAAAGCCTCGGCCTCGAGTTGTCGCTGCCTGGCAAGCCCGCGCTCTTAGTCAGTCTGGAATTTAAAAATATTACGGATGTCAATATGATTTATATCAGTTTTATTTGGTAACGTAAGATGTTTAATTAACGTTCAAAATATTAGTTTAGAGAGTCCCTGAGAGTAATCATTAGTCTTTTCCGTCATCACGAGCGAACTATGTAAGCAGCATTTAGGCTCGGAGATCGAGTGCGTCAGCATCAAAGATTGTTTACCATTTATCAAAATCTCGTGAAATAAGTCTCTCTCCAGTCTTTGAGAGGTAATTTAAATAGGTTTGCTTCTAATTATACATACACTCAGAAAAAGGTAACGGTTACTCTCTATATATTAGGCCCAGTACTTAAAGTGTACAATTAGTACCTTTTAGATTTTGTACCTTGGGGTACAGCGCCAGTGGCAGCTTTGTACCTTCTTCTGAGAGTGTATTAGGGGTGGGGGAAAAAATCGATACAGCATAAAATCGCGATATTTCCTGTGGCAATACTTTATCGATACACATTTAACTTTTTGGTAATAAAATAAATTGCGTATTCAGTCCACCGGGTGACGTGACGGTCAGCATGCATGAGGATGCAGATACAGGAATCCAATGACAATACGGCTGTATCCGTGAAAAAATGGCTTTGTCAAAAAATATATTCGCCAGCTTTTCTAATACTCTTTCGCTCGTATCAGTGTATATTTGCGGTAGGGCTTTTGATATTTACAGCTGATATTTACGGTCAACTGCACCTTTTTAAAGCCGGTCTTTTTCTACTTAAGACTGGTAGCATATCCTTCACAATGTAATATGTCAATGCATCGCGTTATCTCCTTCCAACTCAAACTTTTCTTGTCATAAGGGATGACGTTTGTAAAGGATGTTTGGATTCGGGACACTATCAGTGTTTAGTGTCTTTTTACAGACCCATTACTGAGATTAGTGTATCGCTACAGCCCTAGAGTGTATATGTACCATTATAGTGTATTTTTGATTCTTCTATTTAAAGTTTAAAATTATTTTTAAAAATACATTGATTTTATTGTTGCTGTAAAAACCTTAAGCTCACATTGATCATTCTTTTTTCTTTTTTTTTTTTAGAAAATGAGGTGGATGGGAAACAATAGAGTGTGGCCTCACAGAGAACATGATCTCATATTTATTTCAAGGTTCTTTTAAAAAGCAGTCCAAGTTCAACAATTTTTTACATAAGATGAAGGAAGTGATAACACTAACACTGGAACCAGTGCCAGCAGAATCCCAGCAACAGACTTCGACTACAGAAATGCAAGTATACCATTGACTATTGTGTATTATATTTTGCCTATGTTTAGTGGTCGATTGATATAGATTGATTATTTTATGCCTGATGCCGATATCTTAGAATGCAGAGTGGCCTATGCAGGGCTCAACATTAACACTTGCCTGGGACAAGTGTACTTTTTAAAAGGGCAAGTGAAAGATATTTTTACTTGCCTGACCAGAAAAGTAGTCTGATTAAACCATCAATAACAAAATAAAAAAATAGCTTGTGAATCACCAAAACAGTATAATGACTCTAATACAATAAGTCCAATAAGGCCTTTATAGTACTGACGGTAAAGGCTTATTAGATATACTACACAACACAAGGCTCGATAATTGTGTCAGAAATTTAATCTGTGCAATCTTAAAATATATTTGGGAGCATCAGTGCCAGCGCAAATTGTTGAAATGCGACTTTTCATTTCTCTACAAATGTTCGCTGATTACTAATTGCTGTGACCTGATACAGTGACATGTCCACTGTTCTATCATTTAACCAATTAAACTTAATCTTAACGCTCTTAATTTAAAGCAGGCTTTAGGTTGGTTAGTATTAGCTGTCAATCACTCCCTTTCACTGCGCTCTGATCTAACTAGTGTGAAATGTCAATAACACAAAATAATTAGTTAATCAGTTATTACCATTAATTATCAGTAATACTACTAATGCAAGTTCTCAACTACTACCCCATCCTCACTGCAGAAATACAACAAGTGGTAGACTGCCTCCTGGATTCGCCATTCCACCCTTTCCTAGAGATCTTCAGGCCAAGCTTGATGACAAAGAACCATGCCAGAAGTCCTCTAAGGATAGACACAGAATCATTAGAGTTCTTCATGAAGCCATGATAGAACACACAATGTAAGTCAGAAACTTGTAAAGCAACATAAATACTTTTATACATGTCAATGAAGCAATGCTTAAAAGTAATACAAATAAAAGAAAAAAAATGTATCACCAGTTTCTAAGGCGCCAATTGGTTTTAATTTAATCTGTCAGGTATCCAACCAATGCAGAATATGTGCAGGTGGCAAAAGAACTTATTGTGAAATACCCTTTCCTAAAGGATCTTGAGGGGAATGGCTATGTAAGTTAAGGACTTTGCTAGTGTAAATGGGAGTTACATAAGGATATTGTTTCATCAATGATATGTTCTCGATTTGACAGAAGTTTGTAAATTCTATTTATATGCGATTAAAAAAAAAGAAAAAATTATCTGCTGTATTCCCTGATCGACCACTATTTTTTCCCCCTTATATGTCAGCACACTTGGCACCAGTCCCTCAAACGCAAATTTAAATCTGAGCGTGCACCTCTCATCCATGAAGATGAGGTAAGAAAGAGTAAGGAGAAGTTTGGCCACACAAGAGTGAGACTCACTGAACAATCTCCAACAGCCTGTTGCAGATCTGAGTCAAGGGTAAGTATATTCCTGTAGTTCAACAGGTTTATTCAAGAGCCCAGTACAATTTTACAACTGTAGAATAATTCAATTAGGGCTGCACAATTGACAAATCGTAATTCCTATTACTAAACCGTTAAACACTAAATGGGTTAAACTGTAGGATCCTTTTCTTGTTCACTGCCAAAAGACTGCAAAATGTTGCTTTGGTCCTCAAGTCACTTGCAATTTCATCAGTGTCTCTTAGGTCTACACCAGGGTCTCCAACCCTGTTCCTGTCCTGTCCTGGAGAGCTACTGTCCTGGGTGTTTTCATTCCAACTTCATGTATATGTAGCCTCATTCAGTAATGATCTATCTAATTATTCCAGTCAGCTGTGCTGAATTAGGGTTGGAGTGAAAACCACCGGGACAGTAGCTCTCCAGGAGCAGGGTTGGAGACCCCTGGTCTACATGACAAACAAAAAAACTAACATTACAATATCTTGTTTTTCTCGAATGGCTATATGAATTATAGGAATAATTCTAAAATTATTTTGTTCAGGAATGCATCTGTCATTTCTCAACCAGAGGTCCCTGGTTAAAATTTTAGATTTATTTAATAAATATTATTATTAATTTAACTATTATTATTCTGTACTTATACATTTGATCCAATAGGAGATTGCTGTCATTGGTGAGGATGTATCCTCTATTGAGGGTCACGTGAATGTCCTGCATATCCAGTACAGCAAGATGCGACCAGACACCTTGGTGGTCAAAGACCGAATGCAGCGAACTTTTGCTTGGCGAAGAAGGGAGATAAGAAATGGCATGACTGTGGAGGATATACTTAAGAAATACCCTTTCTTAAAAACACCCTCAGGGGTCAGTGATATCATCGATATTATATCAGTTTTCAGCTTAAAATAAATGTTGATGTAAGCAAAATGTATGCTAAAATGATCGTTTACAGTTACAACTCTTACATTATTTTCTTAACACTCAGGTGAACAAATATATGTGCATTCGAGCTTAGAAATATTTGTACAATGATATTACTAAAGGAAATGACAGAGACAACATAGAATTTTAATGTCTGATTTCTTTTTCATGTGAATGTTTAACTTTGTATTTCTGCCTAATTTCAGTTGTGTGATGAAGTTGACCAAATGCATTCATCAACTGTCAGCTTAAGCCGGCGCTTCAAGGACGGCTTTACTACTATTGTGCCAAAGGTGCTTCAGCTTGTTCAAAGAAATGCTCCATTAGCCAAAATCTACAAAGAAGCAAGAGAAGAGATGCTTGCAGAAGATCTACCAGGTGAATATGGAGGAAATAAATTAATACGAAAACAGGCAGTTTATAATATTAAATTATTGAATAGTTATTTATTTATATATTTCTTTACAATAGATTCTGACTTTCGTGCAGCGCTGATTCTGCTGCCCCACATCTTTAAAGAGAAAGTTGAGAGCTTCATCACATTGGGAGAGGTATGTAATTATTTGTTAAACCATAATTTTGTAATACTCTGATACATATCTGGTTATTTAGTTCTGATAGATTTTGCATTGTTTTACTGATAGAGGTTTAAAGGAGTCATATGATGCAATTTCTTGTTTTAATTTCTCTGTTTGTGCATGTATAAGATCTGCAGAGTTACAAAGCTCAAACTCTCAAACCCAAAGAGATATTCTTTGTAAAAGTTACGGCTCAGCCCATCCTTCCTGAAACACTTTGTTCAAACACACCCCCACATTCAAACACACCCCCACATCTCTACCTCAGTCTGTGGGGGGCAGAGTTTCAAAACACCACCCAAATGTATAAAGATAGAATATTCGGGCCAATCACAATGCACTGGATCGCTGGCCAATCAGAGCACACTGCACTTTTCTGAACGATGAGCTTTGCAAAAAAAACAATGTGTTTCAGAAAGGTGTAAAATATTATCTGTAAAATAATGACCTTTTTTTTTTACATAAAACCGCATAAACGTTGCATTAAACCAAATACACAAAATAATGTTATTTATAACCATCTAATGACCCCTTAAACGTTTTCTTTTCTTCTCACAGTCTGATGCTGATACTCCATACCCAACCATACAATTGGTAGAAACTGACTGGAAAATGGCTTTCTCCAAAAGGCTTCAAGTCATTGTCAAAGTTGATGGTGTGGAGGTGTGCAGGGGAACAGGAGTTGAAGAAGGAACACTTGCAGCCTTCAGTGCCTACTATGTTTTCAACTTGGCTTATCCACCCTACATGAAGAATACACTGACCTTCCTGCAGCATGCCATAGCAAAAATTATTGAGGTGGGTGGCAAGCCCCTTCCAATAACTGTCACCCGAATAATTAATATCCTGTGCTGAAAATGCCACAACCATATCGATGCACAAGGTGTAGAAGAAAAACCTTCACCTTAATGAAACTCATTCAACATGTTGGTCTGGTTCACAACCATGAACCCAATTTTAGCATCACTTGTGGACTGAATAATTACAAGTCATCTTTTACAGTATTTGAGTCTTTCAGGCGTCATGTCTATCGTAAACATAGGAAGCTTGTTCTACCTCATGACGATAGGGATGCTACTGAATACATGGATGATGATTTTGAGGAAATTGATTCACACTTTCATGCGTACACAGTCAAAGTTGACTTTGAATGGAGTATTATAAAACCAGGGCAAGAGATAGACTTTCAGGCCCTTGACACATACTCTGCTGATGATCAATTGTTTGTGATCCTCAAGAATGTTTAAAAGTTCAAATTAAATGTGTACAGCTGTGTTTGGTGAAAGAAATGTTTCAGGGTATAAAAATTACAGTTAATGAAATGTGTACTGTTGGAAAAAGATTGCTTTGTGGTTAATTGCTTTTGTTTTAAAAGTAGCACTTAAAATGAGATCTAGCACTGATTTAAAAAAAAAAAAAGATTTTTTTGTGATTCTTGATGTTTAAAACTGTTTTAAAAGTAGTAAAATGTACTTACAATGAGATATAGTACTGGTTTGAAAATGTTTTAATTTCTTTGTTATTCTTGATGTTAACATGCTTTACTGCATGGTAAAAAAAGGTTAATATGAAATGTATTGTACTGATTTTGAAAAAAAGCTTAATATAATATTAAGCTTGATATTCTTACTGTTTATAATTTTTCCTTAGAGTATAAATAGTTGAAGTAAAATTGCTCAATATATGCATCTTTTGACGCATTGTGAAAGTGCTTAAAATATTCATCCTGTAAAAAAATTGAATGTAATAAATTGTAATGTTTAATGAATGATAAAGAGCATTCTGTCATTTTTAATGTGCTGTATGGAGTACAAATTTGCCATCATAAGGTACAAAATGTTCGTCACTGGTGCAGTATCCTTAAAAGGTACACTTCTGTCACCAGAGGTACATATTTGTCTTTGAAAGGTACATACTGCAAGGGTACTTCTATGTACCCATGTGAAAGGGTACAACGGGTGTACCCTTGAGGGTACTGCCCCAGTGACAAGCCGTTGTACCCCTAAAGGTACAAATTTTGCAAATTTTTTCTGACAGTGTACAGACTGATGTAGTGTGGGTACTACAGACTGATGTAGTGTGGGTACTACAGACTGATGTAGTGTGGGTACTACAGACTGATGTAGTGTGGGTACTACAGACTGATGTAGTGTGGGTACTACAGACTGATGTAGTGTGGGTACTACAGACTGATGTAGTGTGGGTACTACAGACTGATGTAGTGTGGGTACTACAGACCTATGTAGTGTGGTACTACAGACTGATGTAGTGTGGTACTACAGACTGATGTAGTGTGGTACTACAGACTGATGTAGTGTGGTACTACAGACTGATGTAATGTGGATACTACAGACTGATGTAGTGTGGATACTACAGACTGATGTAGTGTGGATACTACAGACTGACCCACATGGAAAGAACCTATATAAACCTATATGTTTTAATATAGGTTCTGATGTATGTTTTTAATATATGTGACATATATAAAATTGTCCGTTTTCCTATATTATATGTACATATATGCACCTATATGTTAGGTGCATATATGC
>CM055747.1:11579640-11600989 GCA_029465975.1 Dallia pectoralis | reverse complement strand
TCTGTGTCTGCTCTGCGTGGAGCTACTTCTGTGTCTGCTCTTGCGGGAGCTACTTCTGTGTCTGCTCTTGCTGGAGCTACTTCTGTGTCTGCTCTTGCGGGAGCTACTTCTGTGGTCTGCTCTTGCGGGAGCTCGGTTCTGTCTGCCTGCGGAGCTCGGCCCTGTCTGCTCTTGTGGAGCTTGTTCTGTGTCGCTGCTGCTCTTGATAGAGTTCGGCATGTCTGTAGACGCAGACTCGTTATGTTCGTTGTTTGTATCCCCTGTCTTTAGGTATTGTCTGTATTCCTCCACCGCTGGCTCGTTGTTTGTGTCCCTGAGCAATTGTGTGCAAACAGTGGTTTGTACAAATTTGGGGGCGTGTTACGCTCCCAGAGTTCTGGGTTCGTTTTTTTGGGATTGTTTTGTTGCTGGTGGTTGCTGTTTGTGTTTCCCACAGGCAGAAGGCTTCTGAGACTGGATCCAGCAGCTGATTGGTTGTTCAACTGGTGATTGGGACTTGGGACTCGCCCTTCATCAGTGTTCAGGAGCTGCCTGGGCTCTTTAAAAGCTCCAGGCTCTGGATCAGTTCCGCTCGGTTCCTGCCAGACTGGCTACTTGTAACATGTGGGGACTATGGTTTTGGGATGGATTCCCTGACATTTTTGTTTAGCACTTTGGCCTTGCTTTTTTGTGTGTATTAGTTTATCCCTAGGTTCCAGTTGGCAGGACGGAGTATTTCTGCTCTTGGTGATTGTTTGTGATTATAATTTGTAATAATTGTCTTTCTCCTTTGTTGCTCCTTTAGGAGTTGGGGAGTAGATTTGTTACCCCGGGGTATACATCACCCGTAGGTATACTTCTGTCTAGAACCACTAGCCAGACCTGGGCGGACCACCAGCTGTATGTTTGTTTAGGGGGCACCTGGGTCGTGTGCCAGATAGGGTTCTTATGTGTTTGTGTTGCTTGGAGGTTAGTGGTTGTGTTTTGTTTATTTCTTTGCTTTGGTCTGTCCAGCCCTCCCCACTTCCCAAGAACGTTAGTATTGTTTAGTATTTACGTAATACCGTGGCTAAATAAAAGCATTGTTTTACGGTATTTCTTTAGTTGTTGACCTTTCGCACCACAACACCATACTCCCTTTGCTGGCATCGGTGGGCCTGGAGCAATGGTTATCTGGTTCCCTCCCTTTAGGGAGCTGGAACGTACAAATGGGTGGTCGCTCACAAGTTAAATATAGAATAAATGTGATTGCTATATCAAATTAAAACGTGACGCTTCAATTCACCATGCCCTGCTGCCCACGGGGTTTGGTTGACAGGTGACCCACCAATCATAACGCCGAATACGCACTTGGTCCGACGCTAGTCAGTAGATTAATGTCAATGCACTTGGAATTTGAAAAAGGGTATTGTTTAAATGACAAGATTTGAAAGTTGAAAGTCACTCAGTGTAAGGCTCTAGTCTTTGCCCGCGATGTTTTTTTTTCTCACTGTGTGAGTGAGAACAAGATGTGCCGCCTGGCTTGTCACACAGTAACTAAAAAGGCTGGTCTTTGCCAACGGTCACTAGCTATATTAATGACAAATGAATGCATGATAATGCATAACAAGGCGTAGGTTTGGGTACGCTGGGACATGTCCCCACCAATATTTTAACATGACTAAATTGTCCTCCCCCTCACACCACTCGGTACGACTGCTACACGTGGATCAGACGTTCTCTGACACAAATAACATATTCACAAAACCAAACCTGAATGGTAACAGGCATTTAATTTGAACCACGGGAATTGAAACATACAGCTCAACGTTTCACAATAAGACATTCACTCACACCCCGCACAATTCGTTAATTATCTCTAATATTCCGTTTAAATGTGTCTTCAAACTCCTCATATTTTTACTCCTAACGTGTAATTGTTAATTTATGTCATTCACACCTATATAGGTGGAAGCAGAGCACGCTGATGTGTTTATACTGCTACAAAATCTACTATCCACTTGATCCTCATGAATTGGAGCCTCCCCCTAGCAACTGAGTAGCCAGTGGTGTGAGGGGAGGACAATTTAGTCATGTTAAAATATTGGTGGGGGACATGTCCCCAGCGTACCCCCTAAACCTACGCCCTTGATATGCATTATCATGCAATCATTGTCATTAATATAATAGTGATCGTTACTTAAAAGACCAGCCTTTTTAGTTACTGTGTGACAAGCCAGGCGGCACATCTTGTTCTCACTCACACAGTAGAAAAAAAACATCGCGGGGCAAAGACTAGACGTTACACTGAGAGTGACTTTCAACTTTCAAATCTTGTCATTTAAACAATACCCTTTTTTTCAAATTCAAGTGCATTGACATTAATCTACTGACTGCTTTGTTGTCGGACCAAGTGCGTATTCGCGTTATGATTGGTCGGGTCACCTGTCAACCAAACCCCGTGGGCAGCAGGGCATGGTGAATTGAAAGAAATCACGTTTTAATTTGATATAGCAATCACATTTATTCTATATTTAACATGAACGACCACCCATTTCATTACGTTCCAGCTCCTAGGGAGAGACAGATAACCCATTGCTCAGGCCCACGATGCCAGCAAAGGGAGTATGGTGTTGTGGTGCGAGAAAGGTCAACAGCTAAAAATACCGTAAAACAATGCTTTTATTTAGCCACGGTATTACGTAAATACTAAACAATACTAACGTTCTTGGGAAATTGGGGAGGGCTGGACAGACCAAAGCAAAGAAAACAAAACACAACCACTAACCTCCAGCAACACAAACACATAAGAACCCTATCTGGCACAAGACCCAGGTGCCCTAAACAAACATGCAGCTGGTGGTCACTTGGAACAAGCTAAGTGGTTCTAGACAGAAGTATACCTACAGGTGATGTATGCCCCGGGGTAGCTCTAAATCTACTCCCCAACTCCCTAAAGAACAACAAAGGAGAAAGACAATTATTACAAATTATAATCACAAACAATCACCAAACAAAATGCTCCGTCCTGCCAACTGGAACACAAAACAGGGATAAACTAATACACACAAAACAAGGCCAAAGGTGCTAAACAAAAATGTCAGGGAATCCATCCCAAAACCATAAAGATCCCCATGTTACAAACCAACCAGTCAGCAGGAACCGGGCGAACTGATCCCAAACCTGGGCTTTTAAAGAGCCCAGGCGGCTACGAACACTGATGAAGGCGGAGTCCCAGAGTCCCAATCACCAGTTGAACAACCAATCAGCTGCTGGATCAGTCTCAAGCCTTCTTGCCTGTGGGAAACACAAACACAACAATACCAGCAACAAAACAATCCCAAAAAAGCAGACCCAGAACTCTGGGGACGTAACACGCCCCAAAAAAATTTGTGCAAACCACTGTTTGCACACAGTGCTCTGGTCCAAGAGACTGGAAACAACGAGCCAGCGGTGGAGGGAATACAGACAACACCTAAAAGACAGAGGATACAAACAACGAACATAACCCAGAGTCTCGTCACCACAGACATGCCGAACTCTATCCAAGAGCAGCAGCGACACAGAACAAGCTCCCACAGAGCAGACAGAACCGAGCTCCCGCAGGCAGACCAGAGACCGAGCTCCCGCAGAGCAGACACAGAAGTAGCTCCGCAGAGCAGACTGAAGTAGCTCCAGCAGAGCAGACACAAGTAGCTCCCGCAAGAGCAGACACAGAAGTAGCTCCGCAGAGCAGACACAGAAGTGGCTCCCTTGAGCAGACACAGATGTGGCTCCATGAAACAGACACAGAGTGGCTCCCGCAAGAGCAGACACAGAAGTAGCTCCCGCAAGAGCAGACACAGAGTGGCTCCGCAAAGGCAGACACAGAAGTGGCTCCATGGAAGCAGACACAGAGTGGCTCCCTTAGTGGTACAAGTGGCTCCCGCAGGCAGACACAGAGTGGCTCCCGCAGAGCAGACACAGAGACGGCTCCGCAAGAGCAGACACAGAAATTTGGCTCCCTGAAGCAGACACAGAAGTGGCCCCGCAAAACAGACAAAAAGAACTAGCCCCCGCATAAGAGCAGACAAGTAAGAGACTAGCCCCGCAAGAGCTTGTTTTGTGTCGCTGCTGCTCTTGATAGAGTTCCGGCATGTCTGTGGTGACGCAGACTCGTTATGTTCGTTGTTTGTATCCCTCTGTCTTTAGGTGTTGTCTGTATTCCCTCCACCGCTGGCTCGTTGTTTGTGTCCCTGGACCAGAGTTAATTGTGCAAAACAGGGCTTGCACAAATTTTTTGGGGCGTGTTACGTCCCAGAGTTCTGGGTTCGTTTTTTTTGGGATTGTTTTGTTGCTGGTGGTTGTTGTGTTTGTATTCTACAGGTAAGTGAAGGCTTCTGAGATCCAGCAGCTGATTGGTTGTTCAACTGGTGATTGGGACTTGGGACTCCGCCCCTTCATCAGTGTCTGGTGAGCTGCCTGGGCTCTTAAAAGCCCAGGTTTGGATCAGTCCCGCTCGGTTCCTGCTGACTGGTTGGTTTGTAACATGTGGGATCTTTATGGTTTTGGGATGGATTCCTGACATTTTGTTTAGGTACCTTGGCCTTTTGTTTTGTGTATTAGTTTATCCTGTTTGTGTTCCAGTTGGCAGGACGGAGCATTTTGTTTGGTGATTGTTTGTGATTATAATTTGTAATAATTGTCTTTCTCCTTTGTTGTTCTTTAGGAGTTGGGGAGTAGATTTGTTACCCCGGGTATACATCACCCGTAGGTATACTTCTGTCTAGAACCACTAGCTAGGACTCCAAGGACCACCAGCTGTATGTTTGTTTAGGCACCTGGGTCTTGTGCCAGATAGGGCTCTTATGTGTGTTTGTGTTGCTGGAGGTTAGTGGTTGTGTTTTGTTTATTTCTTTGCTGGGTCTGTCCAGCCCTCCCCAATTTCCCAAGAACGTTATATTGTTTAGCATTTTACGTAATACCGTGGCTAAATAAAAGCATTGTTTACGGTATTTTTAGTTGTTGACCTTTCTCGCACCACAACACCATACTCCCTTTGCTGGCACGTGGGCCTGAGCAATGGGTTATCTGGTCTCTCCCTTTAGGAGCTGGAACGTAACAAATGGGTGGTCGTTCACAAGTTAAATATAGAATAAATGTGATTCATATCAAATTAAACTGAGCTGCTTAATTCACCATGCCCTGCTGTCTACGGGGGTTTGGTTGACAGGTGACCCGACCAATCATAATAATATCAGCAATTTGGTCCGACAACAAAGCAGTCGGTAGATTAATGTCAATGCAATTTGAATTTGAAAAAAAGGGTATTGTTTAATGACAAGATTTGAAAGTTGAAAGTCACTTCTCAGTGTAACGTCTAGTCTTTGCCTCAAGGATGTTTTTTTTTCACTGTGTGAGTGAGAACAAGATGTGCTGCCTGGCTTGGTTGCCACAGTAACTAAAAAGGCTGGTCTTTATGAACGATCACTATTATATTAATGACAACATTTGCACTGATAATGCATATCAAGGACGTAGGGTTTAGGGGGTAAGCTGGGGACATGTCCCCACCAATATTTTAACATGACTAAATTGTCCTCCCCTCACACCACTGTACGACCGGCTACACGTGGACTGGGACGTTCTCTGACACAAATAACATATTCACAAAACCAAACTCCGAATGGTAACAGATGACCGTTGAACCGCGGAATTAAAACATATAGCTCAACGTCATCAAGACATTCACCTTTCATCTCGCACACAATTCGTTAATTATCTCTAATATCCCGTTTAAATGTGTCTTCAAACTCCTATACATTTCTACTCCTAACGTGTAATTGTTAATTTATGTCATTCACACCTATATATAGGTGAAGCAGAGCACGTTGATGTGTTTATACTGCTGCTGTGTAATCTACTATCCACGGATCCTCAAGAATTGGAGCCTCCTTGTTAGTCTGAGTAGCCAGTCAGAACGAATGTGTGCACTTGAAATGTTAAGGAGTGAATAATAAAAACGACAAATATAAATATATTGCACTCTATATTATTATTGTAAATGTAAAACTCGTTTCTGCAAACATGTAAAATGATTTGTTAATATCGGCCATACCAAACTGCTTATTTCAATGTTTTAGATGTCAACAGAATGACCCCCTCCCGCCACACACACACTGACACACACACTGACACACACTGACACATTCAGCCATTCTGGACTTGGGTGCTCGGCTTCCTTTTTAAAGAAGCTCCAAGTATCCTCGTCCAGAACGACGTCTTTGCGCCCTCCTGCACCTCCTCATTATCGAGTTTTTTTGGTATTTTATTGGGGGCTATAACCATAACAATGCTCGTCAAAAGTTGGTCGCTCTATAATATATCCTCGGAGCCCAGCAGCCAAACGAACATCACTTGACAGTTCAGCACGCTACTGTTGCCACACCCACCCCCAGTTGAACTGCTGAAACTTTTCGTTGTCATGACAGCGCACGCAGCCACGCACGTGCATACTGACACACTGCACCATGTAATTTAAAAATGTATGTTTTAAGGATGAAAAACACCCCGCGCTAGCAAATGGTGTCATCCTCTTGTCTCTACCTGCACCGCTCAGCCCGAACTGCATCCATGCGAAACACACGCAGAGTGAGAACCCGTTATGTAGTGTTGTCAATAAACTTAGTTGCTCCAAAGCTGTGTCACACCTTTACCATATCGGTGAGTACTGGAGTCAGTATCCTGAATCACCATGGTACACCTATGATAAGTGTTTATAATAAGAGAAGTAACGCCGGTTATAATGTTCTTCTGAAAGACGCATGCAGTTCTGTTAATTAACTGCTAGAGCGTGAAAGAAAACAGCAGCGCGACAAATAAACTGCGTACCTGTGTAGTGCGTACCTGTGTAGTGGGTGCCAGTGCCATCTGTGTGATCTAGAGAATTACAGAACGGCTCCAGGACGGCTGGCCCACCACCCGCCACAAACGCAGAAATATCACCTGTTTTTTTCTGATTGCAATATCCCTTGGAGTACTGGTTTACATCTCTTGGCTGTGGACCCAACGGACCCAGGTTCAATTCACCATACCAGCTGTCTCATCCGTTTGAAATATTTTTTAAACTTTTATTTTCAGCTAAACTTCAACATTTTAATTGTAAAATTCCAACATGCAGTAGCTAATGTTAAGAAATATGTTGTGTGAACTCTCACAAAAGCTGGTGAAGCTCTGAAAGGATTTAAAAAAAAATCTGGATTTTTGAGTAAATTGAACCAATGTTCAAATTATTGTTATTTTTCAATAGACATTTTTGTTTTTGTGTGAAAAGTGGGTGGGTGGTGGCAGTGGGGCTCATTGGGTGCTCAGCACCCTAAAGCTCTGACTCCTAGAATCGCCCTGAGGGGGATACCGAGAGGGCTTTTTGTAACCCATGCAAACGTCCTTCTCAATCGGACATGGCGGGGAATATGATGTAATTTAAGGTGGTATGTGCTAGAAATCAGTGAATCTGCCCGGTGGGTTGGGGGCACCGCCGCCAGGCTGTGTCCCACATTGTCCTCAGAAACATGTCCCCCTTGGTCTTATTAGCAGGTGGTCACCCTAGGCGACACGCTGGACTTAAATAGTCAGAAAATAAACACTTATTATAGGTGTACCATGGTGATTCAGGATACTGACTCCAGTACTCACCGATATGGTAAAAAGGTGTGACACAGCTTTGGAGCAACTTAGTTGTTTGACAACACTACATAACGGGCTGGCACTCTGCGTGTGTTTCACGCTGGATGCGGTTCGTGCTGAGCGGTGCAGGTAGAGCAGCTTAAAGAGGAGAGGACGCACCATTTGGTTGCCGGGGTGTTTTTCATCCTTAACACATACATTTTAAACCACAAACTACTTGCGATTTTGGATATTATTTAACCTGTCAAGATCTAACAAAAATTTTATTTTACCCAGTTTAGTGAGCCTTTAGGGGGCAGCTGAAGCACTTCTGTGGGTTAGTTCGCCCTGGCATGGGAGTTTTATATGCATATTTGACAGATTGCTGATCAGAGCCAATTGTTATTTACAGATCAATAAAATTGGCTGTGTGTGTCAGTGTGTGTGCCATCTTTATATATATTTTCAAAATAGTTTGATTTTAGTGTGTTTTTTGTGGCATACAGATAATAACAATATCATGCTTATATTGGTTACGCTGTGATGACTCACATTTGCGGGATTTGGTCTTTGTAATCACACTGCATTCTATGTGATATTATTTTGATGAGCCGCTATTCAATATTTTCCCGTCCTGCTGTAATGTTTTTCATCTGATCTTTTTCACCACTTTTAACACAAACTGACGTTCGCATGAATATATGGTAAGCGCCAAAATAACAGGGGTTGGTGGTGGTTTTGCTGTCAGATGGCTAATAAAGTCAATCTGCCCACAGCCAATCACGGGCCCAGCCTGCTTCACTGGTGTCCCGGTCACATATGGGGTCATTTACCCACCAGACATACCTGTCTGGCCTAATATATCGGCCAGACACTGTTCATGCATGCAACTATTCAACTGCCGGAGCCTCTAGGACCTTGTAGATCTTAATGGGAAAGGTCTTCCCTTTCCCAGGCTCCTGGCAGGGGCGCCCCTTTTTGGGTACAGATTTACCTTCCATTCCTAACTTAAGGTTTTCCCACACCTTAAGTTGTCGAATGGGAAGGAATCAATAAATCTCTAAGGGGGTGAAAATAAGAACAAGTATTATATGTGGCCCAAACACCTAGTTATGTACTTTCCTGACTGTTAGTTTTTGAATAGTTGCATACATGAACAGTGTCACAGCCATTAGGTAATTAGGTGACAGGTATGTCTGGTCATTAAATGACCCCATATGTTATTGGGACACCGGTACATTGCAAGCAAGCAAGGAGGGGGCCCGTGATTGGCTGTGGAGCAGATTGACTATTAGCCATCTGATTGCCAAAGCCTTACCACGCCCCCCACACATTAGCCCTGTTATTTTTGGCGCTTACCGTATATTCCATGCAGGGGCGTCAGTTTGTGTTAAAAAGTGGTGGGGACAAAAGATCAGATGAAAAAACATTACAGCAGGACGGGAAAAATATTGAATAACGGCTCATCAAAAATTAATAAACGCAATCCACATAGAATGCAGTGCAGTTAAAGAACCAAATCCACAAAATGTGAAATCCTCCTCTGCCATCGCAGCGTAACCAATATAAAGTGCCGTGATAAATATTGTTATTATGTCTGTATGCCACAAAAAACACACTAAAATCCAAACTATTTTGAAAATATATATAAGATGGCACACACACACACTGACACACACAGCCAATTTTTTTATTGATCTGTAAATAACTTAATTGGCTACAATTAACTACAGCAATCGCAGTGCAAATATGCATATAAAAACTCCCATACCCAGGGGCGAGGCTAGCCCCTTTTTAGGGGTGCTTCAGCACCCCTAAAAAGGAGCTCAGCACCCCTAAAACTTGGAGTAAGAAATGTTGTTATTCTAAAATTTTTGTTCGTCTTTGACAAGGTTAAATAATATCCAAAATCTACTTCGTAGTTTGTGGTTTAAAATGTATGTGTTAAGGATGAAAAACACCCCCGCTTAGCAAATGGTGTCGTCCTCTCCTCTTCTACTTGTCCTCTACCTGCACCGCTCAGCACGAACCGCATCCAGCGTGAAACACACGCAGAGTGCCAACCCGTTATGTAGTGTTGTCAAACAACTAAGTTGCTCCAAAGCTGTGTCACACCTTTTACCATATCGGTGAGTACTGGAGTCAGTATCCTGAATCACCATGGTACACCTATAATAAGTGTTTATTTTCTGACTATTTAAGTCCAGCGTGTCGCCTAGGGTGACCACCTGCTAATAAGACCAAGGGGGGACATGTTTCTGAGGGACAATGTGGGACACAGCCTGGCGCGGCGGTGCCCCCAACCCACGGGCAGATTCACTGATTTCTAGCACATACCACCTTAAATTACATCATATTCCCCGCCATGTCCGATTGAGAAGGACGTTTTGCATAGGTTACAAAAAGCCCTCTCGGTATCCCCCTCAGGGGCGATTCTAGGGTCAGAGCTTTAGGGGTGCTGAGCACCCAATGAGCCCCACTGCCACCACCCACCCACTTTTCACACAAAAACAAAAATGTCTATTGAAAAATAACAATAATTTGAACATTGGTTCAATTTACTCAAAAATCCAGATTTTTTTTTAATCCTTTCAGAGCTTCACCAGCTTTTTGTGAGAGTTCACACAACATATTTCTTAACATTAGCTACTGCATGTGGAATTTTACAATTAAAATGTTGAAGTTTAGCTGAAAATAAAAGTTTAAAAAATATTTCAAACGGATGAGACAGCTGGTATGGTGAATTGAACCTGGGTCCGTTGGGTCCACAGCCAAGAGATGTAAACCAGTACTCCAAAGAGGGATATTGCAATCAGAAAAAAAACAGGTGATGACTGCGTTTGTGGCGGGTGGTGGGCCAGCCGTCCTGGAGTACCGGCCGTTCTGTAATTCTCTAGATCACACAGATGGCACTGGCACCCACTACACAGGTACGCACTACACAGGTACGCAGTTTATTTGTCGCGCTGCTGTTTTTCTTTCACGCTCTAACAGTTAATTAACAGAACTGCATGCGTCTTTCAGAAGAACATTATAACCGGCGTTACTTCTCTTATTATAAACACTTATCATAGGTGTACCATGGTGATTCAGGATACTGACTCCAGTACTCACCGATATGGTAAAAGGTGTGACACAGCTTTGGAGCAACTAAGTTTATTGACAACACTACATAACGGGTTCTCACTCTGCGTGTGTTTCACGCTGGATGCGGTTCGGGCTGAGCGGTGCAGGTAGAGGACAAGAGGAGAGGATGACACCATTTGCTAAGCGCGGGGGTGTTTTTCATCCTTAAAACATACATTTTAAATTACATCGATTTTACCAGTGTGTCTAGTATGCACGTGCGTGGCTGCGTGCGCTGTCATGACAACGAAAAAGTTTTCAGCAGTTCAACTGAGGGGTGGGTGTGGCAACAGTAGCGTGCTGAACTGTCAAGTGATGTTCGTTTGGCTGCCTGGGCTCGAGGATATATTATAGAGCGACCAACTTTTGAGCGAGCATTGTTATGGTTATAGCCCCCCCAATAAAATACCAAAAAAAACTCGATAATGAGGAGGTGCAGGAGGGCGCAAAGACGTCGTTCTGGACGAGGATGCGGAGCTTCTTTAAAAGGAAGCCGAGCACCCAAGTCCAGAATGGCTGAATGTGTCATTGTGTGTCAGTGTGTGTGTCAGTGTGTGTGTGGCGGGAGGGGGTCATTCTGTTGACAACTAAAACATTGAAATAAGCAGTTTGGTATGACGATATTAACAAATCATTTTACATGTTTGCAGAAACGAGTTATACATTTACAATAATAATATAGAGGAGTGCAATATATTTATATTTTATCGTTTATTATTCACTCTTAACATTTCAAGTGCACACATTCGTTCTGACTGGCTACTCAGACTAACAAGGGGGAGGCTCCAATTCATGAGGGATCCGTGGATAGTAGTTACACAGCAGCAGTATAAACACATCAACGTGCTCTGCTTCACCCTATATATAGGTGTGAATGACATAAATTAACAATTACACGTTAGGAGTAGAAATGTATGAGGGTTTGAAGACACATTTAAACGGAATATTAGAGATAATTAACGAATTGTGTGCGAGGTGTGAAGGTGAATGTCTTATTGTGAAACGTTGAGCTATATGTTTTAATTCCCGTGGTTCAAACGGTCATCACCTGTTACCATTCGGGTTTTGGTTTGTGAATATGTTATTTGTGTCAGAGAACGTCTGATCCACGTGTAGCCGGTCGTACCGAGTGGTGTGAGGGGGAGGACAATTTAGTCATGTTAAAATATTGGTGGGGACATGTCCCCAGCTTACCCCCCTAAACCTACGTCCTTGATATGCATTATCATGCAATCATTGTCATTAATATAATAGTGATCGTTCGCAAAGACCAGCCTTTTTTAGTTACTGTGTGACAAGCCAGGCGGCACATCTTGTTCTCACTCACACAGTGAAAAAAACATCGCGGGGCAAAGACTAGACGTTACACTGAGAGTGACTTTCAACTTTCAAATCTTGTCATTTAAACAATACCCTTTTTTCAAATTCAAGTGCATTGACATTAATCTACTGACTGCTTTGTTGTCGGACCAAATTGCGTATTCGGCGTTATGATTGGTCGGGTCACCTGTCAACCAAACCCCCGTGGGCAGCAGGGCATGGTGAATTGAAACGTCACGTTTTAATTTGATATAGCAATCACATTTATTCTATATTTAACTTGTGAACGACCACCCATTTGTTACGTTCCAGCTCCCTAAAGGGAGGGGAACCAGATAACCCATTGCTCAGGCCCACCGATGCCAGCAAAGGGAGTATGGTGTTGTGGTGCGAGAAAAGGTCAACAACTAAAAATACCGTAAAACAATGCTTTTATTTAGCCACGGTATTACGTAAATACTAAACAATACTAACGTTCTTGGGAAATTGGGGAGGGCTGGACAGACCAAAGCAAAGAAATAAACAAAACACAACCACTAACCTCCAAGCAACACAAACACATAAGAACCCCTATCTGGCACAAGACCCAGGTGCCCTAAACAAACATACAGCTGGTGGTCCGCCCAGGTCTAGCTAGTGGTTCTAGACAGAAGTATACCTACGGGTGATGTATACCCCGGGGTAGCTCTAAATCTACTCCCCAACTCCCTAAAGAACAACAAAGGAGAGAAAGACAATTATTACAAATTATAATCACAAACAATCACCAAACAAAATGCTCCGTCCTGCCAACTGGAACACAAAACAGGGATAAACTAATACACACAAAACAAGGCCAAAGGTGCTAAACAAAAATGTCAGGGAATCCATCCCAAAACCATAAAGATCCCCACATGTTACAAACCAACCAGTCAGCAGGAACCGAGAGCGAACTGATCCAAACCTGGGCTTTTTAAAGAGCCCAGGCAGCTGCAGACACTGATGAAGGGGCGGAGTCCCAAGTCCCAATCACCAGTTGAACAACCAATCAGCTGCTGGATCAGTCTCAGAAGCCTTCTTGCCTGTGGGAAACACAAACACAACAACCACCAGCAACAAAACAATCCCAAAAAAACGAACCCAGAACTCTGGGGACGTAACACCCCCAAAAAAATTTGTGCAAACCACTGTTTGCACACAATTAACTCTGGTCCAGGGACACAAACAACGAGCCAGCGGTGGAGGGAATACAGACAACACCTAAAGACAGAGGGATACAAACAACGAACATAACGAGTCTGCGTCACCACAGACATGCCGAACTCTATCAAGAGCAGCAGCGACACAGAACAAGCTCCCACAAGAGCAGACAGAACCGAGCTCCCGCAAGAGCAGACAGAACCGAGCTCCCGCAAGAGCAGACACAGAAGTAGCTCCCGCAAGAGCAGACACAGAAGTAGCTCCAGCAAGAGCAGCAAGAGCAGACACAGAAGTAGCTCCCGCAAGAGCAGACACAGAAGTAGCTCCCGCAAGAGCAGACACAGAAGTAGCTCCCGCAAGAGCAGACACAGAAGTGGCTCCCGCAAGAGCAGACACAGAAGTGGCTCCCGCAAGAGCAGACACAGAAGTGGCTCCCGCAAGAGCAGACACAGAAGTGGCTCCCGCAAGAGCAGACACAGAAGTGGCTCCCGCAAGAGCAGACACAGAAGTGGCTCCCGCAAGAGCAGACACAGAAGTGGCTCCCGCAAGAGCAGACACAGAAGTGGCTCCCGCAAGAGCAGACACAGAAGTGGCTCCCGCAAGAGCAGACACAGAAGTGGCTCCCGCAAGAGCAGACACAGAAGTGGCTCCCGCAAGAGCAGACACAGAAGTGGCCCCGCAAGAGCAGACAGAAGTGGCCCCCGCAAAAAAGAACTAGCCCCCGCAAGAGCAGACAAACAGAACTAGCCCCCGCAAGAGCAGTACACAAAACACGAGCTCCCGCAAGAGCAGTACACAAAACGACCGACCACTAGGCCTTACTCACACCCCAACACCACACCCCAACAACTGAGCATCAGGTGGTCTGAGCAACGGGCATCCAAATCTCGGACGAGCCCCCATTTGTTGTTGTCATCAGATGATGGCTGTTTGCGCCTTATTAGAATATACGCATCAACCAATCAATCGCCTCCACTCTTCACTTCATTCTAGACTGAACTTGAGACGGTTTTGCACAGCGCACTTGCGTTCCGACCCTGAGGTGTGGGGTCTTAAAGTGACAGAAGCTGCTAATAAAGCTGCTGTCGCCATTGTCAATAATGTTAATCAAACATCAGAAAGAAAGTAATTTACTGCCATTGACTGAATCACATTTGTAAAATAAATAAGAATGAATGTTGGATTTATAGTGAAAACTATGTATTGTATATTTGATTACTTTATACAATATAATATTATTCAGTGCTTTAAGTTTTTCAAGTAGGTCGATTTCTTATGTGCCTTTGTTCTATTGTTATTTGTGACTCTTGTCATCAGTAAGTTTGAGATTATTTTCTTAAGATACTATACTTTTTTGTGATATTGAAATTGGTCACAAGAATAATGAAATTTTAGTGGTCAAATGATAAAAGTCGTATTAATATAACAAATAAAAAGTAATATAACTTGACTGTGAAGTATATCACATATAGATAAAATGACTCGTATATTGATATATAATTTAGCTCATTGCCCACCCCTATATTCGCTATTAGCAAGCCATGTTGACAGGTTAGTGTTCATCTAACAGCTTATGTGTAAAAATGTGTTTCATGCTTATCCTGACCAGATCAGCAGAAAGATGAAACATCGACTTCATCTGCTGCTGGAGATAATGAGACTGAGCAAGGAGATACCGTTTCTGAATTCTGAATGATTCTAGATTATATTTATGTAAAACATAACCTTAAGACAACTTTATCCGAATGTAAATGTTGCAATCAAATGTTCTTAACACTGCCTGTCTCTAATTGTGAGGTTGAGTGGTCTTAAACGAGTAAACAATGTTTCAAGAACCACAATGTCACAGAGAAGACTTACTGCACTTTCTTTGCTGGCCATAGAACATGAAGTTGTTGAAATGTATTTTGATGATGTTGTGCACCAGTTTGCATATTTGAAGTCTAGAAGCAAGGCCACTTAGTAATCTGCTATAATTAATTACTTTAAAACAATGAATCTTTGATAGCATTAAATGTTTTGAGTTTACACAATTTAAGTCAAGGAGTCCAGTGTGTAAGGGTCACCTGTTAAGCAATGGAAAATATTTAAAAGTTAATAGACGTGCATAAGCCTAATTTGAAATGTTGTGTAGACTATGAGTTTTTCCTCTATAGTGTTGTGTTGTTACCCTTTAAAGCAAAGATAGGCCAATTAGGCCTTATAATAAAATAGTGTTTATGAGTTCAGTTTTAAAGAGGCCAGTTCTAAGGCCAAATGGTTAAAACAAAATTGTACTGTAATATTCTTTAAGTTTAGGGACATGCTCTTGATGATAGGGACTTTATGAATATATAGTAGTAGGGCATTAACGTGATCTTAAGTTTAGGGACATGCTCTTGATGATAGGGACTTTATGAATATAGAGTAGTAGGGCATTAACGTGATCTTAAGTTTAGGGACATGCTCTTGATGATAGGGACTTTATGAATATATAGTAGTAGGGCATTAACGTGATCTTAAGTTTAGGGACATGCTCTTGATGATAGGGTCTTTATGAATATATAGTAGTAGGGCATTAACGGGTTCGTAAGTTTAGGGACATGCTCTTGATGATAGGGTCTTTATGAATATATAGTAGTAGGGCATTAACGGGTTCGTACGTTTAGGGACATGCTCTTGATGATAGGGACTTTGTGATTTTTGCTTTGGGGCGGGGTTGGGGGGCCCTTGAGTCTTGTTGCCCTGGGCTGTGCCCACACCATTACACCACCACCAGCCTGCACAGTGGTAACAAGGCATGATGGATCCATGTTCTCATTCTGTTTACGCCAAATTCTTACTCTACCATCTGAATGTCTCAACAGAAATCGAGACTCAGACCAGGCAACATTTTTCCAGTCTTCAACTGTCCAGTCTAATTATAAAGACCCATAACAGTCTAGTGTTTGCTTGATTGACCAATGTAGTAATTCATTGATTACACCTTTGACCTTTTTGTATATTATTTGGTATTTATTTGTGGAAAGCCAGGCAGTCAATTAATAATCACCAATGGATATGGAGTGTATGGTGTTGTCTGTGATTATATTACAGGCTATATGTTAAAAGCACTTGTAGTGAAAGTCTTCACACCCGATATTGCCTAGTTGCATAAAAATCTACTTTTAAATCTTGACACTATATTTTATCCATTAATATCTACCAAACAGATTAATTGACCTGGAGCAATTCTAAGAAAAACAAGTGGTACGTATATTGTAGCGTTGCATTAAGCACATTTGGTTAGGTTAGCTAGATAAATAAAATCTATTTTATTTATGACTAAAGTAATTATTTTATACATGTATATTTGTTGCCTCAGTGACCTGTTCACTCAGCTAAACTGATTTTGTTGAAAATTATTTACAATCTGCATCAATGTTACATGACATTTCCAAGAGTCACATTAATTGTCACACTGACAGTTGCTAATGTATAAGTTCATACGTTCCAATCTTCTGTTTTTATATTAAGCCATCTATCCTAGAACTCAAAACACATATCTCAATCAATAAAATCCCATTTATTTTATAAAGTTGTCACAAAGTGCTCTTACAATCACCCAGCCTGAATCTGACAGAGCACACATCGACAAGTTGAACAAGAAGTTGATACACAGCGGCTAGGGAAAACTCCCTGAAGGTCAAATTTAGGAAGAACCCTAGAGAGGAACCAGGCACTGAGGGGTGACCAGTCCTCTTCTGGCTGTGCTGGGTGAACCTATGACAATCTTAAAAATCGAATAGTCCAGGATGATCGGGAGGGTTGATGGCTTTGGCAGATTGGAGGCCTGCAACACAGTCAGGGGCTCCAGGATGGATCCAGCACATGTTTCCAAGGGCTGATTGGTCCCACAGCGTGGCCAGCAGGCACAGGTCCTCCTTAACTGAAGTGGACACAAACACAGGGAAAGGTTAGACACTCTGGTTCCCGGCACAACAGTATAGCAGCATAAGTCATTAGTCAGCATAATATCTTACACTAATACGGAACGATATGAACAATAAAATGTTCTGATATCATGTATGTTATATTTAACTTGAATAATATCTTTGAAATATAAGCAGGTCCTCTGTGGATCAGTCCTAGGACTTACTGTTCACTGATGTTAAAGTCTCACTGGATCTCCTCATCGTTGGTTTTCGCCTCCTCAGAGGTAATAATGGTGCCAGGTGTTGACAGAATCCAAACTTGATGAGGTGCTACCCGACGACCAGGATGAGTCTTCATCTGAGGATGTCACACTCGTAAAATCTGAGATGTTCCTAGCCCAGTCGGACTCGTGTGAAGCAGAGGATGTCTCACTCTCAAAAAAGCCATTTGTGTCTCTGTTGTCTACTGAACACGTTGAGGATGGAACGCCTGGAAGCAGCTGCCACTCCAATGGACAATCCGGGGAATCCCTGCGGTCGGCCACAGACCACAGTGAGCTGCCATGGCTTGCCAATGGTCCTCTGGGACGGTAGGACGGGTGGCTTTGAGGCCGGGACCAACGTTTGTGTGGAGACACCTCCGGGATTATGTTGATATTCATCACCGGAGTTCCACTGCTGGTCCCGTCTGCTGCATTTTGATGTTTTGACTTAGAGCTGTGATCTTCTGTTCCAATACAGCTAACACCACAACAGGACAGCATGAAGTGAAACTGAAAGCCAGCGCCAACTGGATGGAGTTTCTTCTTCTTTGCCTTTACCTCTTCCTCCTGATGCTCCGGTTGCCTTTTTGGGGCATTTCGGCTCTGAGCTTGACCCATCTGTGCCCAATGTAGCTCTACTCTTGACAATCCAATACACAATAATACTCGTCTGTTCTCTCCTTAGCAGTATGAAGCAATGAGGACCTCAATGAACGGTAGGTGCTTTTATACAGAGGCAGCAATTATGACATCACCTACTAATGCAGCAGTTCTAATTGTAATAATCAACGTGGACGTCATGCGATACCCACGGTAAGGACACGTGAAGCCACGCCCATCGCTTGGGATACCACCAGTTGGTCTCATAGACCGTATTCAGCTCTCCTTTTGAACTGCTCAGATGCCAAATAAAATGCCAAAATGTTGCTAGACAGGCAAGTGATGTGGCTACAGGCAGTAAGACGTGTGAGGATGTCTCGGTTATTTCCAGCTTTGTCAAGTAAACACTAAATTACTGATATAAAATTTTGTATAAAAGCGTCTCTTGTCTTTTGGAGGTTTAGCCAAGGCCTAAATGTTAACTTAATGTAACCGGTGCGTGTGTGTTTGTCCCTGTCATTACGGTATTCTTGTCTGACATCAGCTATGTCTCATGGCTGTCTTGAGTCCTGGAGCATACTATTTTAATTTGGGGGGAAACCACTTTACTTTGCTCCTTTCAGGGTCTTCGTCTGACGAGGAAGGTGGAGACACGAGCATGAGTAGCAGCAGTTGCAGCAGCAGCCAATCATCTTTCTGCCCTGCGTTGGGCCCCGCCCCCAGCCTGGAACCTAAAACCATCCCCACTGTCAGCAATCCAAACAGTGTTTACCAGGTGAGCTGGTGCTGCTGGGCTGCTGTGGGGGGCGTGAACCAGTCGGCGCTGCTGGGAGTGTGGGGGCGTGAACCATTGGCGCTGCTGGGAGTGTGGGGCGTGAACCAGTCGGCGCTGCTGGGAGTGTGGGGGCGTGAACCAGTCGGCGCTGCTGGGAGTGTGGGGGCGTGAACCAGTCGGCGCTGCTGGGAGTGTGGGGGCGTGAACCAGTCGGCGCTCCTGGGAGTGTGGGGGCGTGAACCAGTCGGCGCTGCTGGGAGTGTGGGGGCGTGAACCAGTCGGCGCTGCTGGGAGTGTGGGGGCGTGAACCAGTCGGCGCTGCTGGGAGTGTGGGGGCGTGAACCAGTCGGCGCTGCTGGGAGTGTGGGGGCGTGAACCAGTCGGCGCTCCTGGGAGTGTGGGGGCGTGAACCAGTCGGCGCTGCTGGGAGTGTGGGGGCGTGAACCAGTCGGCGCTGCTGGGAGTGTGGGGGCGTGAACCAATTGGCTACCTGGTTGCGTTACGCAGTTGTGATGTTTTGCTGTTTTGGTAACTCCTCTCTGCTCCTCAGTCACAGTTCAGTGAGTTTGCGTCAGTCCCCTCCCAACCGGCCCAACTTATCCCAAGAGGAAGGCCTTTTCTGGGGATGGCTACCCTCCGCACTGCCCCCCATCTGGAGGCCCTTTCCTCCAGCAGCAGCAGCACACCCAGTTCCTGCCTTCTAAACCATTCAAGCTATTGTGATTGTTAAACTGGAAAAGATTGTCTGAATAAAATAATCAGTTTTTACATGGTGGTTATTGGAAGTCCTCTTTATTGTCTTTAGTGACTTCTGTATCCACCTTATTATGCTCTGATCTTGGAGAGCTGGGTCACTTCTGCTTTACTTATTTGTTCCTTCTTGATAAGTGCATTATTCTGCACCTGAGTCCTTGTGGTGTTTGAGTTGGAAGTCAGTTTTTCCATCGGACTCATAAGTTGTCCGGTATAGTTTTTCTGAATTCAGGTGGCTGCGTGATAAAACCAGTATAACCATAAAAATACAGGAGCAGGTAAAACAAATATGGTTGCAAGGCCCCCTGGTGGCTGCCGGGGTAACGACGCTCCCTGGTGGCTGCCGGGGTAACGACGCCCCCTGGTGGCTGCCGGGGTAACGACGCCCCCTGGTGGCTGCCGGGGTAACGACGCTCCCTGGTGGCTGCCGGGGTAACGACGCTCCCTGGTGGCTGCCGAGGTAACAACGCCCCCTGGTGGCTGCCGGGGTACCGACGCCTCCTGGTGGCTGCCGGGGTAACGACGCCCCCTGGTGGCTGCCGGGGAACGACGCCCCCTGGTGGCTGCCGAGGTAACAACGCCCCCTGGTGGCTGCCGGGGTACCGACGCCTCCTGGTGGCTGGGGTAACGACGCCCCCTGGTGGCTGCCGGGGGAACGACCCCTGGTGGCTGCCGAGGTAACAACGCCCCCTGGTGGCTGCCCCCTGGTGGCTGCCGGGGTACCAACGCCTCCTGGTGGCTGCCGGGGTAACGACGCCCCCTGGTGGCTGCCGGGGTAACGACGCTCCCTGGTGGCTGCCTGGGTAACGACGCCCCCTGGTGGCTGCCGGGGTAACGACGCCCCCTGGTGGCTGCCGGGGTACCGACGCCTCCTGGTGGCTGCCGGGGTAACGACGCCCCCTGGTGGCTGCCGGGGAACGACGCCCCCTGGTGGCTGCCGAGGTAACGACGCTCCCTGGTGGCTGCCGCCAGTCCGTGTACATTACTGCTAATACTAATTTAATGTTAAATGTCGTTGTCATATCGCTGTTTAGTGGATAGCTATTTATGTTAAATACCCCTGCTCATATTACTGGCCATTTGTATGTACTACGTGTTACCTGTCTGTAGTATCCATGCAACATCTGTCTGTAGTACGCACACTACATCAGTCTGTAGTATCCACACTACATCAGTCTGTAGTATCCACACTACATCTGTCTGTAGTACGCACACTACATCAGTCTGTAGTATCCATGCAACATCTGTCTGTAGTACGCACACTACATCAGTCTGTAGTATCCACACTACATCAGTCTGTAGTATCCACGCTACATCTGTCTGTAGTATCCACACTACATCAGTCTGTAGTATCCACGCTACATCAGTCTGTCAGTATCCACCACATCAGTCTGTAGTATACTACATCAGTCTGTAGTCCACACTACATCAGTCAGTATCCACGCTACATCAGTCTGTAGTATCCACACTACATCAGTCTGTAGTATCCACACTACATCAGTCTGTAGTATCCACGCTACATCAGTCTGTAGTATCCACACTACATCAGTCTGTAGTATCCACACTACATCAGTCTGTAGTATCCACACTACATCAGTCTGTACTATCCACACTACATCAGTCTGTAGTATCCACACTACATCAGTCTGTGGTAAACCTATGGTGCATTTAAGGCTTGTTAACCCTACTGATTAGTCAGGCATCCACACTACATCTGTCTGTAGTACCCATATTAACACCGGTTCTAATGCAATAAACCCAGTGATATTAACATCGGTTCTAATGCAATAAACCCAGTGATATTACCACCGGTTCTAATGCAATAAACCCAGTGATAT
>CM055747.1:11523139-11579140 GCA_029465975.1 Dallia pectoralis | reverse complement strand
AATCGCCATGCAAGGTATCCAGAACCCCTCACTGGATTGTAGTAATGTTCCTGAGTATAAATACATTTCAACCTTCCCGTTTTCCTCACATCGCGTACACACCCCGAGTCAAGCGGGTCAGATCCCTATTCAGAGCCCTCAAGAGTCTCCAGAATGAGGAGGCCAAAATACAACAACGTGCGCGTGTTTCACTGTCATGAATTTATTATTGTTGATATTAGTATTTTTTTCATTATAATTTCTGTGGGTGGTGGGGATGGGGTGTTTTGGGGCATACGGTACATTTCAAACAACGGCGACATTTCACACAAACAGGCACACACACACACACACACAGGCACACGCACGCACACACACACACAAACAGGCACACACACACACAAGCTCTAACTCACAATCTCGGCATCGATTCGACGCGCACACTGCCATACAGGTGCTTCGCGCTAACCAATTGTGCCACTGGGGCCAGATCGTCGTCGACCTCACCCGCAGCACCTCGTTCATCAAAACGTCCCGCCTCTGACGAAGCCTAAGTTGGCGCACGCGAAACAGTAGGCTCGAGAGCAGCCTTTGCAGATGTACTTGTTACACCGGCCGCACACCATGCGGGTCTTGCAGTCCTTCTTGCATCTGACACCTCTTCCTCTTGCTGGCTCGGGTGTCCGGCGTGGGCACTTGGAATAAAACGTGTACACTAGGCCGTCAGTGGAATAAAACATGTGTACACTATGCCGTCAGTGGAATAAAACATGCGTACACTAGGCCATCAGTGGAATAAAACATGCATACACTATGCCGTCAGTGGAATAAAACATGTGTACACTAGGCCCTCAGTGGAATAAAACCTGCATACACTAGGCCCTCAGTGGAATAAAACATGTGTACACTATGCCGTCAGTGGAATAAAACCTGCATACACTATGCCGTCAGTGGAATAAAACATGTGTACACTAGGCCATCAGTGGAATAAAACCTGCATACTGTAACGGATGCGGTGTGATGGTAGCAGGTAGACACAAGCGCGGAGACTCGTACTCAATATACTCAATAGAAGGGTTTATTTCCTCAACAAACAGGCGACTCGGACTGAAACCGAACACTTCGGATATCCGCGACAAAACAGAGTAAATAAAGACTGTACCTAGTACAGGGAAACACTAAGGAGACCAACACACGACTCTGCATACACGTAACATGAATTAATGCCACAACACTGACGGACAGACAAGACAGGACTTAAATACTCCACTAACAATGAAACAGGTAACAGGTGCACAGGCAGACACAGGTGACTTCAATAGTCCATGATTGCTCTCTCCTCGTTGACTGGGGAGGCATCAGCACTGGCTCCGAGTAGAACCGAAAAGTCCATGGTCACTCCCATCTCGGCCGGCAGGGGGGGAATGCCAACTCCGGCCAAGAGGAGTACAGAAAAGTCCGAACCTTACAGTATCCCCCCCTTCCAAGCGCGGCTCCTGAAGCGCTAAAACCTCACAGGCAGGAGGGGGAGGTACCGATGACCAATCAGGAGGTCGGACTGGCTGGTGGCGAGTGGGGCCCCAGAAGGGCGGAGATGGGTCCGGTGGTCGAACCCGTGAGAACGGGTCAGGTGGCTGTATCGGCGTAGACAGGTCAGCAGGCGGGTCCGGGGGACGGACAGGCGCAGGCGGAGCTGAAGCCCATATGGGCGGATGCTGGACCGGGTCAGGCGGCCGTAGCGGCGGACGCTGGTCAGGAGGCCGTGGCAGCGGACACGGGTCAGGCGGGCGTGCCGGAGGACACGGTTCAGGCGGGCGTGCCGGAGGACACGGCCCAGGCGTTGGCCCGGGAACAGGCTTAGGCCCGGGAACAGTCATTGGCCCGGGAACAGTCATTGGGCCAGGCAGGGCAACGGGGCCAGGCAGGGCAACGGGCACAGGCAGGGCAACGGGCACTGGGCAGGGCAACGGGCACTGGGCAGGGCAACGGGCACTGGGCAGGGCAACGGGCACGGGCAGGGCAACGGGCACGGGCAGGGCAACGGGCACGGGCAGGGCAACGGGCACGGGCAGGGCAACGGGCATAGGACGGGGCTCGAGGACAGGACGGGGCTCGAGGACAGGACGGGGAACAGGACTGGAGTCAGGCTGGGGGACAGGACTGGAGTCAGGCAGGGGGACAGGACTGGAGTCAGGCAGGGGGACAGGACTGGAGTCAGGCAGGGGGACAGGACTGGAGTCAGGCAGGGGGACAGGACTGGAGTCAGGCAGGGGACAGGACTGGAGTCAGGCAGGGGGACAGGACTGGAGTCAGGCAGGGGGACAGGACTGGAGTCAGGCAGGGGGACAGGACTGGAGTCAGGCAGGGGGACAGGACTGGAGTCAGGCAGGGGGACAGGACTGGAGTCAGGCAGGGGGACAGGACTGAGCTCTGGGGCTGGAGAGAGCTCTGGGGCTGGAGAGAGCTCTGGGGCTGGAGAGAGCTCTGGGGCAGGAGTGAGCTCTGGGGCAGGAGTGAGCTCTGGGGCAGGAGTGAGCTCTGGGGCAGGAGTGAGCTCTGGGGCAGGAGTGAGCTCTGGGGCAGGAGTGAGCTCTGGGGCAGGAGTGAGCTCTGGGGCAGGAGTGAGCTCTGGGGCAGGAGTGAGCTCTGGGGCAGGAGTGAGCTCTGGGGCAGGAGTGAGCTCTGGGGCAGGAGTGAGCTCTGGGGCAGGAGTGAGCTCTGGGGCAGGAGTGAGCTCTGGGGCAGGAGTGAGCTCTGGGGCAGGAGTGAGCTCTGGGGCAGGAGTGAGCTCTGGGGCAGGAGTGAGCTCTGGGGCAGGAGTGAGCTCTGGGGCAGGAGTGAGCTCTGGGGCAGGAGTGAGCTCTGGGGCAGGAGTGAGCTCTGGGGCAGGAGTGAGCTCTGGGGCTGGAGTGAGCTCTGGGGCTGGAGTGAGCTCTGGGGCTGGAGTGAGCTCTGGGGCTGGAGTGAGCTCTGAGGCTGGAGTGAGCTCTGGGGCTGGAGTGAGCTCTGGGGCTGGAGTGAGCTCTGGGGCTGGAGTGAGCTCTGGGGCTGGAGTGAGCTCTGGGGCTGGAGTGAGCTCTGGGGCTGGAGTGAGCTCTGGGGCTGGAGTGAGCTCTGGGGCTGGAGTGAGCTCTGGGGCTGGAGTGAGCTCTGGGGCTGGAGTGGGCTCTGGGGCTGGAGTGGACACGGGGACAGGCTCTGGGACGGGCTCAGACTGGAAAACTGGCTCAGACTGGAAAACTGGCTCAGACTGGAAAACTGGCTCAGACTGGAAAACTGGCTCAGACTGGAAAACTGGCTCAGACAAGGACACGGGGACAGGATCAGAGGTAACCGGGACAGGCTCAGAGGTAACCGGGACAGGCTCAGAGGTAACCGGGACAGGCTCAGATACGGGGATGGGGACCGAGTCCAGAAATGAGAGTACATGAGGAGCCCGGGAGACAAACCGGGGGAGTAGGTACATCAAAGCCAGACGCGGTAGGCACCCACGATGCGCATTCCACGCAAAGAACTCGCCATAGTACCCGTTCTCCTCCTCGGGGTTAAGCCCTTGCTCCTCTACCCAGGCCTTATAGTCAGAGAAAACCTCCCTGTCTCCCCGTAGAACCTTCTCCACGGCTAGGAAGGCTGCGGAAGGCATACCTGGTGTGGGGGCTGCGGCGTGACAGACTCCACCGGTGGCGGAATGACAGCCACCAACGGCTGCGGCGTGACAGCCCTCTTGGGCTGCCGAGGAGACTCGAGACCGAGCCGGATGTAATGCTCCCGGCTAATCCGCTCGATCTCGTCCTCTTCCTCCGACTCCTCCTCGGACTCGTCGTGGAGGGACTCTCTCCACTCCCTTAACGCCTTGTAATCCGCCGGCAACCACATAGCCGGCGGAGCGGATGCTCGATGCGGTAGGGGCGGACCGCGCCTTATCGCGCACCGGCGAAAACAGACAGGAAACGCAGGTGACTGCCCGTAAGAGGACGGACAGCTCTTCCTTCTCCGCTGTGTACTTTCCATGGGTTGTGGCATTCTGTAACGGATGCGGTGTGATGGTAGCAGGTAGACACAAGCGCGGAGACTCGTACTCAATATACTCAATAGAAGGGTTTATTTCCTCAACAAACAGGCGACTCGGACTGAAACCGAACACTTCGGATATCCGCGACAAAACAGAGTAAATAAAGACTGTACCTAGTACAGGGAAACACTGGAGACCAACACACGACTCTGCATACACGTAACATGAATTAATGCCACAACACTGACGGACAGACAAGACAGGACTTAAATACTCCACTAACAATGAAACAGGTAACAGGTGCACAGGCAGACACAGGTGACTTCAATAGTCCATGATTGCTCTCTCCTCGTTGACTGGGGAGGCATCAGCACTGGCTCCGAGTAGAACCGAAAAGTCCATGGTCACTCCCATCTCGGCCGGCAGGGGGGGAATGCCAACTCCGGCCAAGAGGAGTACAGAAAAGTCCGAACCTTACACATACACTAGGCCCTCAGTGGAATAAAACATGCATACACTAGGCCATCAGTGGAATAAAACCTGCATACACTAGGCCATCAGTGGAATAAAACCTGCATACACTAGGCCATCAGTGGAATAAAACATGCGTATACAAGGCCTTCAGTGGAATAAAACCATAACAATCTATGTTAATATCACTGGGTTAATTGCATTAGAACCGGTGGTAATATCACTGGGTTTATTGCATTAGAACCGGTGGTAATATCACTGGGTTTATTGCATTAGAACCGGTGGTAATATCACTGGGTTTATTGCATTAGAACCGGTGTTAATATCACTGGGTTTATTGCATTAGAACCGGTGTTAATATCACTGGGTTTATTGCATTAGAACCGGTGTTAATATCACTGGGTTTATTGCATTAGAACCGGTGTTAATATGGGTACTACAGACAGATGTAGTGTGGATGCCTGACTAATCAGTAGGGTTAACAAGCCTCAAATGCACCATAGGTTTACCACAGACTGATGTAGTGTGGATACTACAGACTGATGTAGTGTGGATAGTACAGACTGATGTAGTGTGGATACTACAGACTGATGTAGTGTGGATACTACAGACTGATGTAGTGTGGATACTACAGACTGATGTAGCGTGGATACTACAGACTGATGTAGTGTGGATACTACAGACTGATGTAGTGTGGATACTACAGACTGATGTAGCGTGGATACTACAGACTGATGTAGCGTGGATACTACAGACTGATGTAGTGTGGATACTACAGACAGATGTAGTGTGGGTACTACAGACTGATGTAGTGTGGATACTACAGACAGATGTAGTGTGGATACTACAGACTGATGTAGTGTGCGTACTACAGACAGATGTAGTGTGGATACTACAGACTGATGTAGTGTGCGTACTACAGACAGATGTTGCATGGATACTACAGACAGGTAACACGTAGTACATACAAATGGCCAGTAATATGAGCAGGGGTATTTAACATAAATAGCTATCCACTAAACAGCGATATGACAACGACATTTAACATTAAATTAGTATTAGCAGTAATGTACACGGACTGGCGGCAGCCACCAGGGAGCGTCGTTACCTCGGCAGCCACCAGGGGGCGTCGTTCCCCGGCAGCCACCAGGGGGCGTCGTTACCCCGGCAGCCACCAGGAGGCGTCGGTACCCCGGCAGCCACCAGGGGGCGTCGTTAACTCGGCAGCCACCAGGGAGCGTCGTTACCCCGGCAGCCACCAGGGAGCGTCGTTACCCCGGCAGCCACCAGGAGGCGTCGGTACCCCGGCAGCCACCAGGGGGCGTCGGTACCCCGGCAGCCACCAGGGGGCGTTGTTACCTCGGCAGCCACCAGGGGGCGTCGTTCCCCCGGCAGCCACCAGGGGGCGTCGTTACCCCGGCAGCCACCAGGAGGCGTCGGTACCCCGGCAGCCACCAGGGGGCGTTGTTACCTCGGCAGCCACCAGGGGGCGTCGTTCCCCGGCAGCCACCAGGAGGCGGCAGCCACCAGGGGGCGGCAGCCACCAGGGGGCGTTGTTACCTCGGCAGCCACCAGGGAGCGTCGTTACCCCGGCAGCCACCAGGGGCGTCGTTACCCCGGCAGCCACCAGGGGGCGTCGTTACCTCGGCAGCCACCAGGGGGCGTCGTTACCCCGTTAGCCACCAGGGGGCAGCCACCAGGGAGCGTCGTTACCCCGGCAGCCACCAGGGGGCCTTGCAACCATATTTGTTTTACCTGCTCCTGTATTTTTATGGTTATACTGGTTTTATCACGCAGCCACCTGAATTCAGAAAAACTATACCGGACAACTTATGAGTCCGATGGAAAAACTGACTTCCAACTCAAACACCACAAGGACTCAGGTGCAGAATAATGCACTTATCAAGAAGGAACAAATAAGTAAAGCAGAAGTGACCCAGCTCTTCAAGATCAGAGCATAATAAGGTGGATACAGAAGTCACTAAAGACAATAAAGAGGACTTCCAATAACCACCATGTAAAAACTGATTATTTTATTCAGACAATCTTTTCCAGTTTAACAATCACAATAGCTTGAATGGTTTAGAAGGCAGGAACTGGGTGTGCTGCTACTGCTGGAGGAAAGGGCCTCCAGATGGGGGGCAGTGCGGAGGGTAGCCATCCCCAGAAAAGGCCTTCCTCTTGGGATAAGCCGACCAGGCCGGTTGGGAGCCAGCAGCGCCAGTCCGACTGGGCTAGGAACATCTCAGATTTTGGATTGCTGAGTGTGACATCCTCAGATGAAGACTCATCCTGGTGTGACATCCTCAGATGAAGACTCAGCACCTCATCAAGTTTGGATTCTGTCAACACCTGGCACCATTATTACCTCTGAGGAGGCGAAAACCAACGATGAGGAGATCCAGTGAGACTTTAACATCAGTGAACAGTAAGTCCTAGGACTGATCCACAGAGGACCTGCTTATATTTCAAAGATATTATTCAAGTTAAATATAACATACATGATATCAGAACATTTTATTGTTCATATCGTTCCGTATTAGTGTAAGATATTATGCTGACTAATGACTTATGCTGCTATACTGTTGTGCCGGGAACCAGAGTGTCTAACCTTTCCCTGTGTTTGTGTCCACTTCAGTTAAGGAGGACCTGTGCCTGCTGGCCACGCTGTGGGACCAATCAGCCCTTGGAAACATGTGCTGGATCCATCCTGGAGCCCCTGACTGTGTTGCAGGCCTCCAATCTGCCAAAGCCATCAACCCTCCCGATCATCCTGGACTATTCGATTTTTAAGATTGTCATAGGTTCACCCAGCACAGCCAGAAGAGGACTGGTCACCCCTCAGTGCCTGGTTCCTCTCTAGGGTTCTTCCTAAATTTGACCTTCAGGGAGTTTTCCCTAGCCGCTGTGTATCAACTTCTTGTTCAACTTGTCGATGTGTGCTCTGTCAGATTCAGGCTGGGTGATTGTAAGAGCACTTTGTGACAACTTTATAAAATAAATGGGATTTTATTGATTGAGATATGTGTTTTGAGTTCTAGGATAGATGGCTTAATATAAAAACAGAAGATTGGAACGTATGAACTTATACATTAGCAACTGTCAGTGTGACAATTAATGTGACTCTTGGAAATGTCATGTAACATTGATGCAGATTGTAAATAATTTTCAACAAAATCAGTTTAGCTGAGTGAACAGGTCACTGAGGCAACAAATATACATGTATAAAATAATTACTTTAGTCATAAATAAAATAGATTTTATTTATCTAGCTAACCTAACCAAATGTGCTTAATGCAACGCTACAATATATGTACAACTTGTTTTTCTTAGAATTGCTCCAGGTCAATTAATCTGTTTGGTAGATATTAATGGATAAAATATAGTGTCAAGATTTAAAAGTAGATTTGTATGCAACTGGGCAATATCGGGTGTGAAGACTTTCACTACAAGTGCTTTTAACATATAGCCTGTAATATAATCACAGACAACACCATACACTCCATATCCATTGGTGATTATTAATTGACTGCCTGGCTTTCCACAAATAAATACCAAATAATATACAAAAAGGTCAAAGGTGTAATCAATGAATTACTACATTGGTCAATCAAGCAAACACTAGACTGTTATGGGTCTTTATAATTAGACTGGACAGTTGAAGACTGGAAAAATGTTGCCTGGTCTGAGTCTCGATTTCTGTTGAGACATTCAGATGGTAGAGTAAGAATCTGGCGTAAACAGAATGAGAACATGGATCCATCATGCCTTGTTACCACTGTGCAGGCTGGTGGTGGTGTAATGGTGTGGGCACAGCCCAGGGCAACAAGACTCAAGGGCCCCCCAACCCCGCCCCAAAGCAAAAATCACAAAGTCCCTATCATCAAGAGCATGTCCCTAAACGTACGAACCCGTTAATGCCCTACTACTATATATTCATAAAGACCCTACCATCAAGAGCATGTCCCTAAACTTACGAACCCGTTAATGCCCTACTACTATATATTCATAAAGACCCTATCATCAAGAGCATGTCCCTAAACTTAAGATCAAACCCTACTACTCTATATTCATAAAGTTAATGCCCTACTACTAAACTATATTCATAAAGTCCCTATCATCAAGAGCATGTCCCTAAACTTAAGATCACGTTAATGCCCTACTACTATATATTCATAAAGTCCCTATCATCAAGAGCATGTCCCTAAACTTAAGAACTTAATGCCCTACTACTATATATTCATAAAGCCTATCATTGTCCCTAAACTTAAGATCTGAACTATATATTCATAAAGTACAATTTTTAAAGAATATTACAGTACAATTTTGTTTTAACCATTTGGCCTTAGAACTGGCCTCTTTAAAACTGAACTCATAAACACTATTTTATTATAAGGCCTAATTGGCCTATCTTTGCTTTAAAGGGTAACAACACAACACTATAGAGGAAAAACTCATAGTCTACACAACATTTCAAATTAGGCTTATGCACGTCTATTAACTTTTAAATATTTTCCATTGCTTAACAGGTGACCCTTACACACTGGACTCCTTGACTTAAATTGTGTAAACTCAAAACATTTAATGCTATCAAAGATTCATTGTTTTAAAGTAATTAATTATAGCAGATTACTAAGTGGCCTTGCTTCTAGACTTCAAATATGCAAACTGGTGCACAACATCATCAAAATACATTTCAACAACTTCATGTTCTATGGCCAGCAAAGAAATTAAGTGCAGTAAGTCTTCTCTGTGACATTGTGGTTCTTGAAACATTGTTTACTCATTTAAGACCACTCAACCTCACAATTAGAGACAGGCAGTGTTAAGAACATTTGATTGCAACATTTACATTCGGATAAAGTTGTCTTAAGGTTATGTTTTACATAAATATAATCTAGAATCATTCAGAATTCAGAAACGGTATCTCCTTGCTCAGTCTCATTATCTCCAGCAGCAGATGAAGTCGATGTTTCATCTTTCTGGTGATCTGGTCAGGATAAGCATGAAACACATTTTTACACATAAGCTGTTAGATGAACACTAACCTGTCAACATGGCTTGCTAATAGCGAATATAGGGGTGGGCAATGAGCTAAATTATATATCAATATACGAGTCATTTTATCTATCTGTGATATACTTCACAGTCAAGTTATATTACTTTTTATTTGTTATATTAATACGACTTTTATCATTTGACCACTAAAATTTCATTATTCTTGTGACCAATTTCAATATCACAAAAAAGTATAGTATCTTAAGAAAATAATCTCAAGCTGACTGATGACAAGAGTCACAAATAACAATAGAACAAAGGCACATAAGAAAGCGACCTACTTGAACAACTTAAAGCACTGAATAATATTATATTGTATAAAGTAATCAAATATACAATACATAGTTTTAACTATAAATCCAACATTCATTCTTATTTATTTTACAAATGTGATTCAGTCAATGGCAGTAAATTACTTTCTTTCTGATGTTTGATTTACATTATTGACAATGGCGACAGCAGCTTTATTAGCAGCTTCTGTCACTTTAAGACCCCACACCTCAGGGTCGGAACGCAAGTGCGCTGTGCAAAACCGTCTCAAGTTCAGTCTAGAATGAAGTGAAGAGTGGAGGCGATTGATTGGTTGATGCGTATATTCTAATAAGGCTCAAACAGCCATCATCTGATAGGCCTACGTGCTGCAGCAGGTCGGTCGTTCACAAGTTAAATATAGAATAAATGTGATTGCTATATCAAATTAAAACGTGACGTTTCAATTCACCATGCCCTGCTGCCCACGGGGGTTTGGTTGACAGGTGACCCGACCAATCATAACGCCGAATACGCAATTTGGTCCGACAACAAAGCAGTCAGTAGATTAACGTCAATGCACTTGAATTTGAAAAAAGGGTATTGTTTAAATGACAAGATTTGAAAGTTGAAAGTCACTCTCAGTGTAACGTCTAGTCTTTGCCCCGCGATGTTTTTTTCACTGTGTGAGTGAGAACAAGATGTGCCGCCTGGCTTGTCACACAGTAACTAAAAAAGGCTGGTCTTTGCGAACGGTCACTATTATATTAATGACAATGATTGCATGATAATGCATATCAAGGGCGTAGGTTTAGGGGGGTACGCTGGGGACATGTCCCCACCAATATTTTAACATGACTAAATTGTCCTCCCCCTCACACCACTCGGTACGACCGGCTACACGTGGATCAGACGTTCTCTGACACAAATAACATATTCACAAACCAAAACCCGAATGGTAACAGGTGATGACCGTTTGAACCACGGGAATTAAAACATATAGCTCAACGTTTCACAATAAGACATTCACCTTCACACCTCGCACACAATTCGTTAATTATCTCTAATATTCCGTTTAAATGTGTCTTCAAACCCTCATACATTTCTACTCCTAACGTGTAATTGTTAATTTATGTCATTCACACCTATATATAGGGTGAAGCAGAGCACGTTGATGTGTTTATACTGCTGCTGTGTAACTACTATCCACGGATCCCTCATGAATTGGAGCCTCCCCCTTGTTAGTCTGAGTAGCCAGTCAGAACGAATGTGTGCACTTGAAATGTTAAGAGTGAATAATAAACGATAAAATATAAATATATTGCACTCCTCTATATTATTATTGTAAATGTTTAACTCGTTTCTGCAAACATGTAAAATGATTTGTTAATATCGTCATACCAAACTGCTTATTTCAATGTTTTAGATGTCAACAGAATGACCCCCTCCCGCCACACACACACTGACACACACACTGACACACACTGACACATTCAGCCATTCTGGACTTGGGCGCTCGGCTTCCTTTTAAAGAAGCTCCGCATCCTCGTCCAGAACGACGTCTTTGCGCCCTCCTGCACCTCCTCATTATCGAGGTTATTTTGGTATTTTATTGGGGGGCTATAACTCCATCCCCCGCCACACACACACCACACAGACACATTCAGCCATTCTGGACTTGGGTGCTCGGCTTCCTTTTAAAGAAGCTCCGCATCCTCGTCCAGAACGACGTCTTTGCGCCCTCCTGCACCTCCTCATTATCGAGGTTTTTTTGGTATTTTATTGGGGGGGCTATAACCCCCAGCCCCCCTCCCGCCACACACACACTGACACACACACTGACACACAGACACATTCAGCCATTCTGGACTTGGGTGCTCGGCTTCCTTTTAAAGAAGCTCCGCATCCTTGTCCAGAACGACGTCTTTGCGCCCTCCTGCACCTCCTCATTATCGAGGGGCACAGGACTAACAGTCGCTCGCTTCTTTCTAAAGTAACCTCGCAGCCTCTTGTAAAGAGTCTGGGGCACTGTGACCCCGATCAGCTCCACGGTATCAGAGAATGATACAACCGGGTCAATCTGGGGGTATTTCCAGAAAGGCCAGGTCCTATCATGACTGGTAGCGCGGATGCTGTCCAGGTCAAATGTAACATGCTCATACTTGGGGTACTCCCAGAAGGGCCATGTCACATTTGAGTTGTCGGATAACATTGTTTCAGGCTTCCGATAAACAAATGATTTGGTTTCTGAAATGTTCACTCCTTTTATACTCGGAATCTTCACGAGTCATCAATTTTTTTTACCGACTAAGCAAAACAGGCCTGTTATGACGTCATCAGTGTTGCCCTGACAACAGTGTTCAAGAAAATGTTTGTATGGCCAGTATATAATAGTATAAATATAACCTAAAAATGATAATTGGTTAATGTTCTGAAACATTGCGAACCAAGAAATGTTGAAGGTTTATTTGCACAAAATAAAACATGCAATTCAGTTTAGACACAGAAAGAAACAATGTACATTGTCCAAAAAAGTAACTTAAACAAAATAAACAAAAAAACTATTACTGATTCTAAAATGAACCCAATGCATGCGCCGATCAGTAACTTGAACAAATTCTTGACACAGTTTCTTCTTGTCCAAGGTACCCTATACTTCTCCCAGTTCACCGGCCACTTACTTTCATGTATTTCGTGAGAAGTTGAGGAATTGACGTGTTGTAAACTAACATGGCGCACATACAGCTCAACTAACACGATCGTTATAAAGGTGTTTCATCCACTTGCACATATTTGATAATCGGAATATCAGTGTTTCATGTTATAGCTAAGACATTTGTGAATATTTTGAATAAAAAACGAAAAATGACATAAAAGCAGATCATCATTCATTCAGCGCTGTGTTGTGGTTGCGCTGTGTCACGTGACAAGCAATGACGCGTCACCATGGAAACATTAAAGTGACAGGTTCTAAATAACGGTGGCCTAGAAAGACTCACGCTGGGTGACCAGTTAGAATATTTTAAACTTACATGTGAACGGATTCCGTCTAATTGCCCCTTCGCAAAACCACGCCTCTAACACACAGATTGGCTACTGACCAATGTCAGTTTTATATTGAACACTACGTTTACACAGAGGCTGCGTGATCGGTAAACAACAGAAGCTGGTTCACGGCCCTCAAGCGGGAAGTTAGCTATAATGTTAGTGAGAAATTCCATGGGACGACCGCTCCTTTCCAGCTTCATGGATTTGCGCTCTGGCCTGAGCAGGAATGGATGGACAAGCGCGACGTTCAAACCTCGAAGTGTTGGGGAGGAGGTTTAATTCATCCATGTTACACCCCTAGTTCTTCTTGACGTTTTAACATTTTTCAACTTTAAGAGAAGATGGTGATCAACAGTACAGGTATGGGCAGGGGCGATTCTAGGGTCAGAGCTTTAGGGGTGCTGAGCACCCAATGAGCCTCACTGCCACCACCCACCCACTTTTCACACAAAAACAAAAATGTCTATTGAAAAATAACAATCATTTTAACATTGGTTCAACTTACTCAAAAATCCAGATTTTTTTTAAATCCTTTCAGGGCACCAGCTTATTGTGAGAGTTCACACAACATATTTCTTACTGCATGTGGAATTTTACAATTCAAATGTTGAAGTTTAGCTGAAAATAAAAGTTTAAACAATATTTCAAAAGGTTGAGACTTTTGGTATGTGGAATTGAACCTGGCACCTACGGCTCCACAGCCAAGAGCTGTAACCCACTACTCCAAATAGGGATATTGCAATCATCCTAGGGTACCGGCCGTTCTGTAATTCTCTAGATCACACAGATGGCCCTGGCACCCAATACTCAGGTACGCAGTTTATTTGTCGCGCTGCTGTTTTTCTTTCACGCTCTAGCAGTTAATAAACAGAACTGCATGCGTCTAAGAACATTATAACCGGCGTTACTTCTCTCCGTTTATGACTATGGACGAGTCACCCAGGTCCTGTGCTACTCCACAGCGGCGGCGACACTAGGGTGACCACCCGTCCCGCGTAGCGCGTGCGCGCACAGCGTTTGAAGTCCAATTCATGCGTCCCGCGAATTGAGACCGTGTCACGCGTAATCAATGCTCGCTCAAAAGTTGGTCGCTCTATAATATATCCTCGAGCCCAGGCAGCCAAACGAACATCACTTGACAGTTCAGCACGCTACTGTTGCCACACCCACCCCTCAGTTGAACTGCTGAAAACTTTTTCGTTGTCATGACAGCGCACGCAGCCACGCACGTGCATACCAGACACACTGGTAAAATCTATGTAATTTAAAATGTATGTTTTAAGGATGAAAAACACCCCCACTTAGCAAATGGTGTCATCCTCTCCTCTTGTCCTCTACCTGCACCGCTCAGCCCGAACCGCATCCAGCGTGAAACACACGCAGAGTGAGAACCCGTTATGTAGTGTTGTCAATAAACTTAGTTGCTCCAAAGCTGTGTCACACCTTTTACCATATCGGTGAGTACTGGAGATCAGTATCCTGAATCACCATGGTACACCTATAATAAGTGTTTATAATAAGAGAAGTAACGCCGGTTATAATGTTCTTCTGAAAGACGCATGCAGTTCTGTTAATTAACTGTTAGAGCGTGAAAGAAAAACAGCAGCGCGACAAATAAACTGCGTACCTGTGTAGTGCGTACCTGTGTAATGGGTGCCAGTGCCATCTGTGTGATCTAGAGAATTACAGAACGGCCGGTACTCCAGGACGGCTGGCCCACCACCCGCCACAAACGCAGTCATCACCTGTTTTTTTTCTGATTGCAATATCCCTCTTTGGAGTAGTGGTTTACATCTCTTGGCTGTGGACCCAACGGACCCAGGTTCAATTCCCCATACCAGCTGTCTCATCCGTTTGAAATATTTTTTAAACTTTTATTTTCAGCTAAACTTCAACATTTTAATTGTAAAATTCCACATGCAGTAGCTAATGTTAAGAAATATGTTTTGTGAACTCTCACAAAAAGCTGGTGAAGCTCTGAAAGGATTAAAAAAAAATCTGGATTTTTGAGTAAATTGAACCAATGTTGTATTGTTATTTTTGAATAGACATTTTTGTTTTTGTGTGAAAAGTGGGTGGGTGGTGGCAGTGGGGCTCATTGGGTGCTCAGCACCCCTAAAGCTCTGACCCTAGAATCGCCCCTGAGGGGGATACCGAGAGGGCTTTTTGTAACCTATGCAAAACGTCCTTCTCAATCGGACATGGCGGGGAATATGATGTAATTTAAGGTGGTATGTGCTAGAAATCAGTGAATCTGCCCGTGGGTTGGGGGCACCGCCGCGCCAGGCTGTGTCCCACATTGTCCCTCAGAAACTTGTCCCCCCTTGGGCTTATTAGCAGGTGGTCACCCTAGGCGACACGCTGGACTTAAATAGTCAGAAAATAAACACTTATTATAGGTGTACCATGGTGATTCAGGATACTGACTCCAGTACTCACCGATATGGTAAAAGGTGTGACACAGCTTTGGAGCAACTTAGTTGTTTGACAACACTACATAACGGGTTGGCACTCTGCGTGTGTTTCACGCTGGATGCCGTTCGTGCTGAGCGGTGCAGGTAGAGGACAAGTAGAAGAGGAGAGGACGACACCATTTGCTAAGCGGGGGTGTTTTTCATCCTTAACACATACATTTTAAACCACAAACTACGAAGTAGATTTTGGATATTATTTAACCTTGTCAAAGACGAACAAAAATTTTAGAATAACAACATTTCTTACTCCAAGTTTTAGGGGTGCTGAGCTCCTTTTTAGGGGTGCTGAAGCACCCCTAAAAAGGGGCTAGCCTCGCCCCTGGGTATGGGAGTTTTTATATGCATATTTGCACTGCGATTGCTGTAGTTAATTGTAGCCAATTAAGTTATTTACAGATCAATAAAAAAATTGGCTGTGTGTGTCAGTGTGTGTGTGTGTGTGCCATCTTATATATATTTTCAAAATAGTTTGGATTTTAGTGTGTTTTTTGTGGCATACAGACATAATAACAATATTTATCACGGCACTTTATATTGGTTACGCTGCGATGGCAGAGGAGGATTTCACATTTTGTGGATTTGGTTCTGTAACTGCACTGCATTCTATGTGGATTGCGTTTATTAATTTTTGATGAGCCGTTAATCAATATTTTTCCCGTCCTGCTGTAATGTTTTTTCATCTGATCTTTTGTCCCCACCACTTTTTAACACAAACTGACGCCCCTGCATGGAATATACGGTAAGCGCCAAAAATAACAGGGCTAATTTGTGGGGGGCGTGGTAAGGCTTTGGCAATCAGATGGCTAATAGTCAATCTGCTCCACAGCCAATCACGGGCCCCCTCCTTGCTTGCTTGCAATGTACCGGTGTCCCAATAACATATGGGGTCATTTAATGACCAGACATACCTGTCACCTAATTACCTAATGGCTGTGACACTGTTCATGTATGCAACTATTCAAAAACTAACAGTCAGGAAAGTACATAACTAGGTGTTTGGGCCACATATAATACTTGTTCTTATTTTCACCCCCTTAGAGATTTATTGATTCCTTCCCATTCGACAACTTAAGGTGTGGGAAAACCTTAAGTTAGGAATGGAAGGTAAAGGTGTACCCAAAAAGGGGCGCCCCTGCCAGGAGCCTGGGAAAGGGAAGACCTTTCCCATTAAGATCTACAAGGTCCTAGAGGCTCCGGCAGAGGATGAACCATTGGAGAAACCTACCAATGTCAAGGTAAGAACGTCAGAGGGTAAATCATCCATACAATAAACCGTTATGTAATGCTACATTCATCTTATGTTTAGCACTTCTCAGAGGCTAATGGAAGAGCTTCATTCTGAACCATCTATGTTCTTTGTTTATAATGCAGAAAAGCAGCACTTATCCGGCTGGATTTCTGCTGTCTTTCTTGACGCTTCTCGGTATTTCGTATACTACCGAGAAGGACTCCGACGAAGTGTTTGTGAACCTTGTACCGGTTAACAAACAAAATGAAAAGAAGAAACTCCAGCGGAAGACCAGGCGGGAGTATGACAAGCGAAAGAAGGACAAGGTGAGAAAATAGATTGCGAGTGACGTGGATCTTTGTTATCTTTTGTTCTGCGGACAGTAAATTGTTCATAATAAATAATCAATCAGCTTTAATAAGCTGTCAACGAGGAAAACGCTGTCGAAACAGAAAATGCATCTTCTTCCAACAAGAAAAAGAGGAAGATATCCTTCTTCTCAAGAGCATTTTCCAGGGTGACCAAGGCCGTGTCCAGTGTTTTCACCAGCTGCACTCACTGCGGGTCAAACTGATCTAAATGATCTAAATGTTTATTATAAACATTATTGCATAATTTAATTCATTCTTTTTCTCTGTTATTCGTTATGCAGTTTTAGTAGTTAATGGCAATATGTTTAATTATATAAATCCAAACTTTCAGAACCCTGTTGGGTTACAGGGTATGAGATCAGAACCCTACTGGGTTACAGAGTATGGAATCAGAACCCTACTGGGTTACAGGGTATGAGATCAGAACCCTACTGGGTTACAGGGTATGGAATCAGAACCCTACTGGGTTACAGGGTATGAGAACAGAACCCTACTGGGTTACAGGGTATGGCATCAGAACCCTATTGGGTTACAGGGTATGAGAACAGAACCTTACTGGGTTACAGGGTATGGAATCAGAACCCTACTGGGTTATAGGGTATGAGAACAGAACCCTACTGGGTTACAGGGTATGAGAACAGAACCCTACTGGGTTACAGGGTATGGAATCAGAACCCTATTGGGTTACAGGGTATGAGATCAGAACCCTCAGTGGAATCAAACTGTACATGGCCCTCAGTGAGAACAGAACCCTACTTCTAGGCATCAGAACCTCATGAGAACAGAACCTTACTGGGCCCTTAAATCAAACCTACATACAGAACCCTACTGGGTTACAGGGTATGGAATCAGAACCCTATTGGGTTACAGGGTAAGATCAGAACCCTCAGTGGAATAAAACATGTGTATTCTAGGCCCTCAGTGGAATCAAACCTGCATACACTAGGTCCTTAGTGGAATAAAACCTGCATACACTAGGCCCTCAGTGGAATAAAACCTGCATACACTAGGCCCTCAGTGGAATAAAACCTGCATACACTAGGCCCTCAGTGGAATAAAACCTGCATACACTAGGCCCTCAGTGGAATAAAACCTGCATACACTAGGCCCTCAGTGGAATAAAACCTGCATACACTAGGCCCTCAGTGGAATAAAACCTGCATACACTAGGCCCTCAGTGGAATAAAACCTGCATACACTAGGTCCTCAGTGGAATCAAACCTGCATACACTAGGCCCTTAGTGGAATCAAACCTGCATACACTAGGTCCTCAGTGGAATCAAACCTGCATACACTAGGCCCTCAGTGGAATAAAACATGTGTATTCTAGGCCCTCAGTGGAATGAAACCATAACAACCCATGTTAATATCACTGGGTTTATTGCATAAGAACCGGTGGTAATATCACTGTGTTTATTGCATAGGAACCGGTGTTAATATCACTGGGTATATTGCATAGGAACCAGTGGTAATATCACTGGGTTTATTGCATAAGAACCAGTGGTAATATCACTGCGTTTATTGCAAAAATGTAGTGAAAGATGTGGTGTGGATACTACAGACTGATGTAGTGTGGGTACTACAGACTGATGTAGTGTGGATACTTACATACTGATGTAGTGTGGATACTACATACTGATGTAGTGTGGATACTACATACTGATGTAGTGTGGATACTACAGACTGATGTAGTGTGGATACTACAGACTGATGTAGTGTGGATACTACAGACTGATGTAGTGTGGATACTACAGACTGATGTAGTGTGGATACTACAGACTGATGTAGTGTGGATACTACAGACTGATGTAGTGTGGATACTACAGACTGATGTAGTGATACTACAGACTGATGTAGTGTGGATACTACAGGGATACTACAGACTGATGTAGTGTGGATACTACAGACTGATGTAGTGTGGGTACTACAGACTGATGTAGTGTGGGTACTACAGACTGATGTAGTGTGGGTACTACAGACTGATGTAGTGTGGATACTACAGACTGATGTAGTGTGGGTACTACAGACTGATGTGTAGTGTGGGTACTACAGACTGATGTAGTGTGGGTACTACAGACTGATGTAGTGTGGGTACTACAGACTGATGTAGTGTGGGTACTACAGACTGATGTAGTGTGTACTAGACTGATGTAGTGTGGGTACTACAGACTGATGTAGTGTGGGTACTACAGACTGATGTAGTGTGGGTACTACAGACTGATGTAGTGTGGGTACTACAGACTGATGTAGTGTGGTACTACAGACTGATGTAGTGTGGTACTACAGACTGATGTAGTGTGGTACTACAGACTGATGTAGTGTGGTACTACAGACTGATGTAGTGTGGTACTACAGACTGATGTAGTGTGGATACTACAGACTGATGTAGTGTGGATACTACAGACTGATGTAGTGTGGATACTACAGACTGATGTAGTGTGGATACTACAGACTGACCCACATGGAAAGAACCTATATAAACCTATATGTTTTAATATAGGTTCTGATATATGTTTTTAATATATGTGACATATATAAAATTGGCCGTTTTCCTATATTATATGTACATATATGCACCTATATGTTAGGTGCATATATGCACCTATATGCACCTAACATATATGCACCTATATGCACCTAACATATATGCACCTATATGCACCTAACATATATGCACCTATATGCACCTAACATATATGCACCTAACATATATGCACCTATATGCACCTAACATATATGCACCTAACATATATGCACCTATATGCACCTAACATATATGCACCTAACATATATGCACCTATATGCACCTAACATATATGCACCTATACATATAAGTGCATATATGCACATATATGTTAGTTAAATTATTAAAATCCATAGCTACTATGCAACATAAATAAAAGCCCAAAATGTAGAAATGTACATTATTTATTTACTTAAGAACAATCAAATAGAAGAAAAACAAGACAAAAAACTGAACATTAAAAAAACGATTTTGATCCTCTCAACTGCGTGAGCTTCGAATTGATATATGTGCCTATCTGCCCTCGGCTTCAAACATAAAACAGTGTTGAACTTATGTTGCGCTCAACGGTAAATGCGTGAATTGGAAATAAACGAAAACGTCTAGAGTTTATCTTCTCTCGTGTCTTTATTTTCAGAATCATTCGGAACTTACAACTCAAACGTGCTCACAGATCTTCAGCTGCTGTACAGTCGACTACGTCACTACGTCAAAGACGTATTACACTTAATACACAAACACAAAACAAATCATCTGTTACCGTAATACAACGAGTAAGAGGGCAATTCTTCAACAGACTTCACCAGGAACCCAAAGTTCTTACAGTACAGCTGCGATTGGAGAAATCTTTTATGTATATATAGGTTTTATATGTGGATATAAAGAAGCAATACAGGAGACCTCAAATTTGTTAATAGGTCACTGCACAAAAAAACCTATTGAGATTTCCAGTATTTTAATGTATTTTAAAAACTTAAAATGTTTTATTTTGAAAAACCAAATTCTGTGGAACATGTGAAAGACCTTTGTAGACAATACGAAAGTAAATTAAGGTTTCCAAGTGATTTCACAAAAAAGATAGATTTTTACAAATTTTAAATGTTTATTAAACGTCTCTTACACCATTTCCTTAAAAAAACAAAGCTGTGCAAAATGTGGGTGTCCTCTATAAAACAATCTGAAAGTGGTTTGAATTAATAACGTTGAGACTTGTACTTTAGAGACGGTCCCTAACTATAAGCACACAGAGGTTTCTCTCGGTCGATCACCGCGGTGTAGTGAGGCTGCTTGCGGGAAAACCGGACCTGATCTCGGCCTCTGACTATCCGTTGAATATCCAATATCGAACATCCAACCAACTTTACCTCGGTCTGAGATTAAGCAAATATAGTTGTGCCCAGTGCCCCTTAGATGTTATGTGCCCCTGGGCAAGTGCCCAGTTGCCCTAATGGTTAATCCGGCCCTGGGTGTGGGGGATGTTTTCTTGGAACACTTTAGGCCCCTTAGTGCAAATTGAGCATCGTTTAAATGCCACGGCCTACCTGAGCATTGTTTCTGACCATGTCCATCCCTTTATGACCACCATGTACCCATCCTCTGATGGCTACTTCCAGCAGGATAATGCACCATGTCACAAAGCTCGAATCATTTCAAATTGGTTTCTTGAACATGACAATGAGTTCACTGTACTGAAATGGCCCCAACAGTCACCAGATCTCAACCCAATAGAGCATCTTTGGGATGTGGTGGAACAGGAGCTTCGTGCCCTGCATGTGCATCCCACAAATCTCCATCAACTGCAAGATCCTATCCTATCAATATGGGCCAACATTTCTAAAGAATGCTTTCAGCACCATGTTGAATCAATGTAGAATTAAGGCAGTTCTGAAGGCGAAAGGGGGTCGAACACAGTATTAGTATGGTGTTCCTAATAATCCTTTAGGTGAGTGTATATAGTCTGTGTTAGAACTGAAGATCTTGGCCCGAACCTGACGGGACCCGACGGGTCGGGTCAGGACTTTTGAGCAGGTCCACAATGAAAATAATGAGCGGTGGGTTATGCCTAATGCAAAAAAATTACGTTCTCTTAAAATACGACAGTAAAATGACAGGGAATTTATCGCTGAAAAGGCATGTTGATCGAAGCTCTTCAACACCTGCCAGTGTTAGTGGATAGGATAGGACCTGCCAGTGTTAGTAGATAGGATAGGACCTGCCAGTGTTAGTGGATAGGATAGGACCTGCCAGTGTTAGTGGATAGGATAGGACCTGCCAGTGTTAGTGGATAGGATAGGACCTGCCAGTGTTAGTGGATAGGACCTGCCAGTGTTAGTGGATAGGACCTGCCAGTGTTAGTGGGACCTGCCAGTGTTAGGACCCTGCCAGTGTTAGTGGATAGGATAGGACCTGCCAGTGTTAGTGGATAGGATAGGACCTGCCAGTGTTAGTGGATAGGATAGGACCTGCCAGTGTTAGTGGATAGGATAGGACCTGCCAGTGTTAGTGGATAGGATAGGACCTGCCAGTGTTAGTGGATAGGATAGGACCTGCCAGTGTTACCTGTGGATGGATAGGACCTGCCAGTGTTAGTGGAGCCAGTGTTAGTGGATAGGATAGGACCCGTGTTAGTGGATAGGATAGGACCCGCTAGTGTTAGTGGATAGTGTTAGTGGATGGATAGGACCTGCTAGTGTTAGTGGATAGGATAGGACCTGCCAGTGTTAGTGGATAGGATAGGACCTGCCAGTGTTAGTGGATAGGATAGGACCTGCCAGTGTTAGTGGATAGGATAGGACCTGCCAGTGTTAGTGGATAGGATAGGACCTGCCAGTGTTAGTGGATAGGATAGGACCTGCCAGTGTTAGTGGATAGGATAGGACCTGCCAGTGTTAGTGGATAGGATAGGACCTGCCAGTGTTAGTGGATAGGATAGGACCTGCTAGTGTTAGTGGATAGGACCTGCCAGTGTTAGTGGATAGTGTTAGTGGATAGGATAGGATGTTAGTGGATAGGATAGCCTGCCAGTGTTAGTGGATAGGATGGACCTGCCAGTGTTAGTGGATAGGATAGGACCTGCCAGTGTTAGTGGATAGGATAGGACCTGCCAGTGTTAGTGGATAGGATAGGACCTGCCAGTGTTAGTGGATAGGATAGGACCTGCCAGTGTTAGTGGATAGGATAGGACCTGCCAGTGTTAGTGGATAGGATAGGACCTGCCAGTGTTAGTGGATAGGATAGGACCTGCCAGTGTTAGTGGATAGGATAGGACCTGCCAGTGTTAGTGGATAGGATAGGACCTGCCAGTGTTAGTGGATAGGATAGGACCTGCCAGTGTTAGTGGATAGGATAGGACCTGCCAGTGTTAGTGGATAGGATAGGACCTGCCAGTGTTAGTGGATAGGATAGGACCTGCCAGTGTTAGTGGATAGGATGGACCTGCCAGTGTTATGGATAGGATAGGACCTGCCAGTGTTAGTGGATAGGATAGGACCTGCCAGTGTTAGTGGATAGGATAGGACCTGCCAGTGTTAGTGGATAGGATAGGACCTGCCAGTGTTAGTGGATAGGATAGGACCTGCTAGTGTTAGTGGATAGGAGTGTTAGTGGATAGGATAGGACCTGCCAGTGTTAGTGGATAGGATAGGACCTGCCAGTGTTAGTGGATAGGATAGGACCTCCCAGTGTTAGTGGATAGGATAGGACTCACTAGTGTTAGTGGATAGGATAGGACCTACTAGTGTTAGTGTTTAGGATAGGACCCGCCAGTGTTAGTGGATAGGATAGGACCTCCCAGTGTTAGTGGATAGGATAGGACCTGCCAGTGTTAGTGGATAGGATAGGACCTACCAGTGTTAGTGGATATGATAGGACCTGCTAGTGTTAGTGGATATGATAGGACCTGCCAGTGTTATATATATATATAGTGATATATTGCTGTATTGATATTTAGAGCAGCGCTATTTAAAGCCTTGTTCAATGTGCCCCTTATACTTTGAGCTCCTGCCCCTCCCAAGGTCTCTGCACCGCCCTGGTAGCTGACAAGTGATGGGCATGCCGGTGCTTTCGGCTCCCAAACGGCTCTTTAAAAAAACCGTGCGATAGTTTGTTATTGTGTTAAGCAGAAAACCAGCCAGAATAAACACCGGGCCCCCGATTTGAACGTCTATCGACTGGTATGTTTACAATATCACTGCTTTGTAATTTTACCTCTGTAATGTTTTGTGGATCTTATTTGAAGAACTCCGGTCTAAAGCCGCAGAAGGCCACTGGTTAAAACAGTTCTACTGAAATACTCAATATAATCATAACAAAAAAGTAATTGGACGGTTATAGAAAAAACATATTATAAAACATTTGTGTTTAAAATATAACGTTTTAATGTTTATAAACAACATGCATATAAATCTAACCTTTTATAACATATAAAACCTGAACAGCATAACACAATAATATTGCACCATATCAAATACAAATACACCACTATCACTATCATGCCCACATCTAACTTTACAGTTGGGTGCACAGTTGGCATATGGCGATGTACATTGTAGGTAGACCCGGCTTTATGGGAGATTTTATTTAGGCAAATTTTACACTTAGCTTTATATTTATAATCGTTTGCGATTCATTTTCCGATTTACAGCTGTCTGTCGTCTTGTGGCCGAGATGCTAGTTGACTTGTCTGTTGGCTAGACCCGCCCCCAGACCCCCACACATCTTTGCTTCATTGGTTGACACTGTGTTTGATTGACAGGTACAACAGGTAAGGCTGGGCACAGTCAGAAAAAAATTGTTTCCGCTTGAGCGATTAGGCATAATGTTTTTTATTTATATTTTCGTACTATGATTACTTTATTCTATTCATTTAAATCTTTGGAATTTTTATATCTGATTAATAAATTAAGAGGTCCGGGTCTTAGAGCGAATGACTAGCTGACATTACATTAGTAATTAGCCTCATTATGCACTTGTTGCAGAGATATGTTTATATTTATGTATATATAAATTACGGCGTCTAGTATCACATTGCACCGGTCTGTTTGCTGCCAATTTTTTGTTTTGATTTTGCATTAACCACATGTCCAGATTTCAACCATTCGTTATGGAGAACTCAAACCAAAGTGCGCTATTAGTAAGTATATTTGCATTTTCGTATGTATTTGACTTATTAGATGTATTAAGCGGTTTTTGCTTCGTATTACTTTATAAATGTTGTGTTAACAATTTAGCTAACATTACGTTTTTAGCTCAGAAGATTTACATTCAAAGGCAGCTAAGTAAGCATGTTAGCTCGCAAGCTTAAGGCTGTAGTCGTTTTATAATTTAGTATTTCTATTTGTGAGTTTGGTCTTGTATGTTCACTGACTGTGTCTATGTGCGTATAATGGTGCATAACGTTTTGTAATAGCCAAGTGTCTGTCATATTCACGAACTGGCAATAAGACTGGTGCCTTTTTGTGACAATTAATTTTACACTTCAAGTTGTGTCATTTCCTCCATACTGTTAGTTTTTGGTGTTGTGCGGAACATTGTGTTTAATTTGTCTGTCACATTTATGAATGAGAAGCTGGCTTTAGCTAGTTAGAAAACTGTTGTTCTCTAAATTATTGGCAAAGGCTTTACGTGGTTTACTGTAATGGTTGCAATACTATCCATGTTATATGGTTCAACAAGTATATTGCCTATTAAATATTAGTCCAGCAAAAATCTGCCTGTTTAGGAATTCAGTAAAACAAAAGGTTTTTGCTGACAGTCATGTGACATTTCTTTCCTACTGTTGTCCTTTTCTGTTCTGTCTTTATTCAGTTCTATCTTTGACATCCCGGTTTATTTGGACTGACTCGCCTGTTACTGTACAGTACATCATCTCCAATGCATTGTGCTACAGTAAGTAATAGTATTCTCAAGAAATACTTACGAATATTCCTTATTGTTTTATAATGTACATAAATGCCAGTTAGTTAATCAATAATGTAAACCTATTTTGCCTGTGTTTACAGAGACATTGATGCACCATCGTGGTGCTATTAGGCTTCCTCACACATCTCACTCTGGGTTAAAGGACAGAACCCTTGGCGAGCACTTCCATGTACATCCCTCTACAGTCAGGAGGATCATCGTCCAACAAGCCATCATCATGTACATTCTTTGAGAAGTTGATCATCTGGATGGTAAACAATTACTTTGAATAGGTTTTTTTCTCACTTACTTTTGGAGATGATTTCTCCATGTGCATGTCTGCCAGTTTGAATGTCCCATTGCTCTTTTAGCAGAAAATATATTTAAGGAATTGTATGTTAATTAAGGCATGGTGGTGTTACTGCCAACTACTAAGAAGTAAATTATGTACAATTATAAAATACTACAACACATAACCAATTTACCAAAAGGGAGGGTGGAGGAAAGGGGAATGTAGGATTAGGGCAGTGCCAGTGGAATGTCAACTTATGTGCACTTATTAAATGACAGTGTACACATTTAGACCATCTATATTAATTTGTATGGAGGCTTTAACATTTTGCTTACACTTCATAAGCCACCCTAATTATACAACAGCCTGGTCCTTCTGACTCAAAGATGAACCAGAGTGCGCCATCTACTGGTCATTGTATGTCATCAACATCCTTCCATTCAAAACATGCATGGGTAAGAAAAGAACTACAGAAGCAGCACAGGAGCATTTTGATGCATTTTAATATTGTAGTCAATGTTAGCTAAATAAGCCAGAATGACCATCACTTCTTTTATACAGAGTAGCTTTGACCACCAGAGGTGGCGATTCCCCTCCAAATAAAAATGACCTGCAGATGGAGGGGAGGGAATGGATAGTCAAGTTGAACTATAGCAGATGCATAGGGGCTGGAGCAAGTGGCAGTGTGCTTTCAGCTGGCTACAACTAGGCTCTACAATATTTACTTTTTTTCGCTAAGCAGCACCTCTAATTAATAATCCTTTTTCGCTGCTGCTGATTGATAATGTTTTCAAATTTCATAAAACCAGAGGTGGATATATTAAAGTAATACATGATCTAACCCACCAGGACTTTCCATAAAAATGGCTATAATTACTTGTCTTAAAAATGTCTTTGTCTCTGGCTATTATGTGTTGTGATTGTTTCAGGTAGCATGAGTGAGACCGACCATGGGACACGAGGTTGATCAATCTTGTTTTATCTAAAGAAAGATCAACTTTTGCAGCTCAAGTTATATTAGGGAAAATGGAAAAAATCAACAAAGTTCAGCTATAAATTGTGAGACATTACCATGACTACATCAGTACGCTAGTTTCCTGTCATCTGATGAGACAACGAGATAACGGTCAAGTTATATTCTTTCTAATTTCTTTCTATGGTTAAATTCAAATGTTATTAACATGTTATCATTAGGGACCATGGAGGATACACCAACATCGAGTGACATCGATTTGGACGAGATCCCTTCTACACATCAAGTTGTACCAGATTCTGATAAATGGTAAATGCTGCGCTTTTAAATAGCATCCAAAGCCCTTTACAGGTCCTGCCTCACATTCACCCATTCATTTACTCATTCATACACTGATTCTGAAGGCGACTGCAGGTTCGGGAGCAGCTGGGGTTACTTGCTGAAGACACATTTCCCAGGAGGAACCGTGCCACCAACCTTCCGAATAGACTCAACACACTGGGTGGTGGAATAGAATATGGAGTAAAGTGTTTTTATACATCTCATTTGAGATTATTATGAAATCCACATATAATTGTAAGCCAATGTTTAGGTTTAAACTATCTTATTTTAAATGTATGAAACTTGAGTTGACATGACAAAGATCAAAGATCTTTAGTGTAGTGGAGACTTTATATGGCACGGACACCTATGACTGAAATACTGTATGTTAACTCATCATGATCTAGAGCTTTTGTTGACTGAATTGTATATACACAAGTGATGTCATGATTAAATATAAAACAGTAACTCAGGTAGGATCCATTAAAGTTTTCAACATTATCTCCTCTCTACCTACAGGAAAGCTTTGATATGGTGCACGACTGTCTGAACCCGACACTAGCAGATTGGCGCATGGCCTCGTCAGACAATATGGACGAGGTCCAGGTGTGGAAAAGACATGACAAGCAGCGTGCTGCCATAGAGTCACTGATGGAGTCTAACCTGGAAAAGGAAACGAACCATGGCGAAGTAACCCAGTCGCTCCAAGACTTGAGTAAGTGAAACAGTGCCAAAAGCACCATAACTGGACCAAAACACATATGAAATACTGATTCTCCGGTGCTGATGTGTTTTATAGTCAAGGTCAAGTCAAGGTATTTTATTTGTCAAATGCACTGAATCACATGGCACCATTGTGAACAACAAAATTGGCATAATTACAATGGTTATATTAATATATGCTAATGTGCGTTATATGGCAAATTGACCAGCACATAAACATTTTTCCCATATTAATATGATCAGGAGATTAATGTTTCTGATTGAGAAGTAGAGACTGTTTGTGTGTCTGGTAGACCGTGTCCTGATGCTCCAGTAATAGATCAGACAACAGTATTGTGAAGTGTGAACAGAACGTAGCCTATGTGGATATAGTCCTCTGTGAAGTTCCATGCTTTTATAAGGCATTGCGGAGATCAGCCAATTATAGATTGTGCTGACTTAACCACCCTCTACTGTGTATTGTAATTATAATTATAATCAGTATGTAAGCTGTGGTAATTGGTATATGTATAATAGTTCATCAGATTATGTAATTTGTTTTTTGATGTCTAGGCCAGAATACTGTATATGGTTGTAATTTAAAGGGCTTCATAAATAACATGTGATTGGTTTATTGCTGTAGGCCAGGGGCCCTTTATAAATAACATGTGATTGGTTTATTGCTGTAGTGATTGGTATATTGCTGTAGGCCAGGGCCCTTTATAAATAACATGTGATTGGTTTATTGCTGTAGGCCAGGAGTCCTTTATAAATAACATGTGATTGGTTTATTGCCCTTTATAAATAACATGTGATTGGTTTATTGCTGTAGACCAGGGGCCCTTTATAAATAACATGTGATTGGTTTATTGCTGTAGATTGGTTTATTGCTGTAGACCAGGGGCCCTTGTAGGCCAGGAGTCCTTTATAAATAACATGTGATTGGTATATTGCTGTAGGCCAGGGACCCTTTATAAATAACATGTGATTGGTTTATTGCTGTAGGGCCAGGAGCCCTTTATAAATAACATGTGATTGGTTTATTGCTGTAGACCAGGGGCCCTTTATAAATAACATGTGATTGGTTTATTGCTGTAGGCCAGGGGATTGGTTTATAAATAACATGTGATTGGTTTTTGCTGTTGCTGTAGGCCAGGGGTCCTTTATAAATAACATGTGATTGGTTTATTGCTGTAGGCCAGGAGTCCTTTATAAATAACATGTGATTGGTTTATTGCTGTAGGCCAGGAGTCCTTTATAAATAACATGTGATTGGTTTATTGCTGTAGTTTTATTGCTGTAGGGGGTCCTTTATAAATAACATGTGATTGGTTTATTGCTGTAGGCCTTTTATAAATAACATGTGATTGGTTTATTGCTGTAGGCCAGGGGTCCTTTATAAATAACATGTGATTGGTTTATTGCTGTAGGCCAGGAGTCCTTTATAAATAACATGTGATTGGTTTATTGCTGTAGGGCAGGGGTCCTTTATAAATAACATGTGATTGGTTTATTGCTGTAGACCAGGAGTCCTTTATAAATAACATGTGATTGGTTTATTGCTGCAGGCAGGGGGTTGACTGCGGTGGAAATGGACAAGGACATCCAAGAAGCGAGTGACTTGTCTGAGGAGTTCCTTGGGAAGAAGCATCACAAGATCCAGAAGTTCATGTTAGACATTGAAGCTTCTATAAGACGTCTTCATGAGCTCTGTGGATTCAAGAACAGAAGGATCGACCAGCAGGAAGCTGAAAACCTTCTGCTTAAGGAGGAGAATGCAGCTCACCAGCTTCAGATCCGTAAGCTGCGGGACACCATGTCAGGGAAACAAGGTTCTGCTGAGGAATCTCTTGAGCAGGTGATGAAATCTCCTATGCTTCAGAGCCTAACGCTGACAGAGGTCACCCCAGCCCTATTCAAGTATTCCAGGCTTCCCCCAATAGTATAAAATGAGCAGAAGTCCATAACAAATCTACCAAAGATGTCACCAGGGGACTTGTCTACTTTCACCATGCAAGCCCAGGACATGGAGAGTGTGGAAACCAGAAAGCCATGTGTCTTCCACACGCCATGAGCTCATGGAAGAGCAGGCCAGACAAGAAAGCCATGTAGTCTTCCACACGCCATGTCTCCACCTGAAACTACTAATGTGCCAAAGGACAAATCTGACCTTCCATGGCTTCCTGATTAGAGGAAGAGCAGGCCAGAGTTCACTGAAGATGGCAAGTCAGGTCACCTCTCCATCATGACACCTGACAGTGGGCCAGTAGAGAAGCCACTCAGGAGGAGGAATCAAAACTAAATATCATTCCCAATAATTGCAGTACCTATGAATCACTCATGGCTTTACATGTGGCTTTATAGGTAATAATTGATAAGGATTTTATGCTCATATAAATTGGTAAAGGCAAAACGTATTTGGACAGAGCCTTTCCTCTTCAACATACATTTTAGAACCATATTTCCCAAAGAAAGCAGCTTCCATTTAGCTGCACCCATTCTATGTGAAGTTCTGTATATACTGTATGTAGTCCTGCTTCAGGAAGTGTGGGGGTAACTTCCCAACTTGTTTTCTTCGGCATCTGTCTGCATTTCAGAGCATTTTGTTTGTACCCGCTGTACTTTATCAGACTCCTATCATGTAACATTTAAATGTTTGAATATATAAATGATGGCCCCATGAAATAGAAATTAATAAAGTTCCTTACATTTCCCCAGATCTGAAGACTGCAAGTTGCACCTGTTTCCTCCAGTGCCACGCCCCAGCAACTCCCATCCATTTCTGATCATCGAGCCCTGCAAGCTGGCCAGGTCCCCAACGGCAGCTGTCAACCGCTGCCACCGTCTGCCCCCAAAAGCTCAGGCCATCCCCCTGGTGCCCGCCAGAGCAGAGACCAAACTACCTGCCTTAATGATTAAGGGTTCTGGAGAAAGGTATTGTAATCCTGTGACCTCATGAAATCACCTTCACATGGCTGCAGTAAAGGAATAATCTAGTTGTCAAAACGTGCTTAATGTAAACCAGAATATGAATCGTACTGTCTTGCCCGTAGCTCTTCTTTCTCCACTTAGCTCATACAGATACAGTAACTCTGTGCTCTGCCTTCCTCAGGAAGCTGTTTAGGGGTCCGATTTAAACAGTGGGACTATAGCGCATTAATAAACAGGATAAATGTGTCCAAGAAGATGGCGGCTCCCCCCTGCAACCTCTCCCTCATCCCACTGCTGATGGAGGTGGACATCAACCAGGGTCCAACTGCTGCACTGTGCTCCAAACAGGTGAGTGTCTCAGTTGTGTCAGTGATATTAATGACAACATGTGGTACTGACCCCTGACCTGTTTGTATTGTGTATCCATCTAAACAATCTCAAGAGAAGCTAACGTTTGAGTCACTGTTCTCTTTCCTGTCTCAGAAAATGTATGGGAGCAATACGGCTTGCCAGAGGAGACTCGTAGAATCATGAATTGATTATCTACTAATTCTAACCCATTTAAATAAATGAAAGATCCACTTCCACATCTCTCTCTGCTCTGAAATGTATGTTATTTCGCCACAAAGTAGTAACTCATCCCTTGAATGTTAGAGAATGGAATGTCAGAAGGGACGACTGATCAGTTTTGATAACTTATTTAGTATCTGGTCCTCAGCCACTCTGTAGATGAGAGATTCTGCTATTGTTCAGGAATGAGACCAGGTTGTCTTGGGTCTTCGTGTTGGATGACTTTCTTTGATTTGATTGCAGCAGTTTTACCAAAATGGCTCTCTGGAGGTCAGGGATATAGAGGTAGTCCTCCGACTTAAGTGTGTAGATACTTCATCTGCTAGACTTTAATACAAATGTTTGTGTCTGAAATGTTTGAAATGAACAGTGACTGTTGTTATGAAAAGGTAAATAACAGAGCCATAAATAAGTCACGTTGGGTGTCATGAGCACAGTGAAGACTGTCAGTCTGCTTCTCCCTTACTGCCTGTTGCAGGTGGTTGAATAAGCTTGGACTCCAATTTGAACCTACAATCAGCAACACTGCTGGTATGTTTTCATGATGATCCCACAAAAAACATTTCTAAACTTTTGTCCATTCAACAACTGAGGAATATTGTGTCAGGAGAGTGTAGACAAATGTCACCTTGGTATTTTGTACCAGAGTGTTACAGTGAGGAGACTGACCATGAGGAGGCAGAATCGACGGAGTCCCCCCTCCCCGTACACAGAGCAGATGATTTCTGTGAATATATCTGGTCCACCAGGCAGTGGACATCAGGTCAGTTTCTTCAAACCATGTGTACGAGAACAATTCGACCCAAAACCATTCTGGGCTCTTGTTCCATTTTCTTCTGTGAACTCCATCTCTGCTCTGGTGTTTCAGGACACCCCTTAACTCCTCCCAGCAACCCAGCCAATCAAACGGTTCCTTCTCTTCACCTGTCAGCATGATCACGTCACAGAGTTCCATGTCATTTTTGGCCAAACATGGTCTGGTCTCGCAGGCCTCTCCAGTTGCTAGGGAAACTGTAGTGTGCTCTGTGCAGGTTCACACTTGGCGTCTTCCAAAGCATCAAGAGAACGAAGAACCCTTCTGGCATCACTAGGAACTTCTAGAGAGGTGGCAGAGCAAGGCACAGGTACAGGAGACGGTTAGAGTGCTTCTTAATCAAATTTCAGTTCGACTCACACGCCTTTTCTCTTTATCCATTTTTTGTAGGTGTAACTGACTTGAAATCTTGTTCTACTTCATTATGGCCATAGTAAATGAATCATTATTGGAACACTCTCAGCATTTTTAAGATGCTTTTTGTTAATTTTATTTTAGAAATAATATACTATTTCCAGGCAAAAAAGTGTGGGGGCTTGACAGTTATTTTGCATCCTTCAAATCAAAAAACAGTTTTTTAAATGAATCATTAGGACACTCATCATCACGCTAAGGTACTTGACCAACTGAAAAATATTCTGGTGGAAGTCATTAATTAAAAAACTTATTTTCTTTACAATTGGTGTATAGATTAAATAAAAACATGTTAAATTTCTATAATTGTGTATATGCAGCATTCAGTTCTGGACAGAACACTATGGCCATAATGAAGTAGAACAAGATTTCAAGTCAGTTACACCTACAAAAAATGGATAAAGAGAAAAGGCGTGAGTCGACTGGGGGTTGATTAAGAAGCACTCTAACCGTCTCACTGTACCTGTGCCTTGCTCTGCCACCTCTCTAGAAGTTCTAGTGATGCCAGAAGGTTCTTCGTTCTCTTGATGCTTTGGAAGACGCCAAGTGTGAACCTGCGCAGAGCACACTACAGTTTTCCTAGCAACTGGAGAGGCCTGCGAGACAGACATGTTTGGCCAAAATGACATGGAACTGCTCTGATCATGCTGACAGGGAAGAGGGGGGATTGGCTGGGTTGCTGGGGATTAAGGGTGTCCTCCTCATGGTCACTCTGGTTTTGGGTCGGGTGTTCTCACTGTAACACTGATGTCCTGGGTACAAAAATCATCTGCTCTGTGTACGGGAGGTGACTCCGTCGATTCTGCCTCCTCATGGTCACTCTCCTGAACACTCTGGTACAAAATACCAAGGTGACATTTGTCTGTTGAATGGACAAAAGTTTAGAAATGTTTTGTGGGATCATCATGAAAACATACCAGCAGTGTTGCTGATTGTAGGTTCAAATTGGAGTCCAAGCATTCAACCACCTGCAACAGGCAGTAAGGGAGAAGCAGACTGACAGTCTTCACTGTGCTCATGACACCCAACGTGACTTATTTATGGCGCTGTTATTTACCTTTTCATAACAACAGTCACTGTTCATTTCAAACATTTCAGACACAAACATTTGTATTAAAGTCTAGCAGATGAAGTATCTACACACTTAAGTCGGAGGACTACCTCTATATCCCTGACCTCAGAGAGCCATTTTGGTGAAAACTGCTGCAATCAAATCAAAGAAAGTCATCCAACACGAAGACCCAAGACAACCTGGTCTCATTCCTGAACAATAGCAGAATCTCTCATCTACAGAGCGGCTGAGGACCAGATACTAAATACGTTTTTATCAAAACTGATCAGTCGTCCCTTCTGACATTCCATTCTCTAACATTCAAGGGATGAGTTACTACTTTGTAGCGAAATAACATACATTTCAGAGCAGAAAGAGATGTGGAAGTGGATCTTTCATTTATTTAAATGGGTTAGAATTAGTAGATAATCAATTCATGATTCTATGAGTCTCCTCTGGCAAGCCATAATGCTCCCATACATTTTCTGAGACAGGAAAAAGAACAGTGACTCAAACGTTAGCTTCTCTTGAGATTGTTTAGATTGATACACAATACCAACAGGTCAGGGGTCAGTACCACATGTTGTCATTAATATCACTGACACAACTGAGACACTCACCTGTTTGGAGCACAGTGCAGCAGTTGGGCCCTGATTGATGTCCACCTCCATCAGCAGTGGGATGAGGGAGAGGTTGCAGGGGGGAGCCGCCGTCTTCTTGGACACATTTATCCTGTTTATTAATGCGCTATAGTCCCACTGTTTAAATCGGACCCCTAAACAGCTTCCTGAGGAAGGCAGAGCACAGAGTTACTGTATCTGTATGAGCTAAGTGGAGAAAGAAGAGCTACGGGCAAGACAGTACGATTCATATTCTGGTTTACATTAAGCACATTTTGACAACTAGATTATTCCTTTGCAGCCATGTGAAGGTGATTTCATGAAAGTCACAGGATTACAATACCTTTCTCCAGAACCCTTAATCATTAAGGCAGGTAGTTTGGTCTCTGCTCTGGCGGGCACCAGGGGATGGCCTGAGCTTTTGGGGGCAGACGGTGGCAGCGTTGACAGCTGCCGTTGGGGACCTGGCCAGCTTGCAGGGCTCGATGATCAGAAATGGATGGGAGTTGCTGGGCGTGGCACTGGAGGAAACAGGTGCAACTTGCAGTCTTCAGATCTGGGGAAATGTAAGGAACTTTCTTAATTTCTATTTCATGGGGCCATCATTTATATATTCAAACATTTAAATGTTACATGATAGGAGTCTGATAAAGTACATGGAGTACAAACAAAATGCTCTGAAATGCAGACAGATGCCGAAGAAAACAAGTTGGGAAGTTACCCCCACTTCCTGAAGCAGGACTACATACAGTATATACAGAACTTCACATAGAATGGGTGCAGCTAAATGGAAGCTGCTTTCTTTGGGAAATATGGTTCTAAAATGTATGTTGAAGAGGAAAGGCTCTGTCCAAATACGTTTGCCTTTACCAATTTATATGAGCATAACATCCTTATCAATTATTACCTATAAAGCCACATGTAAAGCCATGAGTCATTCATAGGTACTGCAATTATTGGGAATTATTGTCTCCTCCTGAGTGGCTTCTCTACTGGCCCACTGTCAGGTGTCATGATGGAGAGGTGATGCCATCTTCACTCTGGCCTGCTCTTCCTCTCAGAGGACGAAGACATGGTGTGGAAGACAGGCTTTCTTGTCGTCTTCCAGGCTCATGCACGCTGGTTTCCACACTCTCATGTCCTGGGCTTGCATGGTGAAAGTAGACAAGTCCCCTGGTGACATCTTTGGTAGATTTGTTATGGACTTCTGCTCATTTTATACTATTGGGGAAGCCTGGAATACTTGAATAGGGCTGGGGTGACCTCTGTCAGCGTTAGGCTCTGAAGTATAGGAGATTTCATCACCTGCTCAAGAGATTCCTCAGCAGAACCTTTCCCTGACATGGTGTCCCGCAGCTTACGGATCTGAAGGCTGGTGAGCTGCATTCTCCTCCCTTAAGCAGAAGGTTTTCAGCTTCCTGCTGGTGATCCCTTCTGTTCTTGAATCCACAGAGCTCATGAAGGCGTCTTATAGAAGCTTCAATGTCTAACATGAACTTCTGGATCTTGTGATGCTTCTTCCCAAGGACTCCTCAGACAAGTCACTCGCTTCTTGGATGTCTTTGTCCATTTCCACATGATCAACCCCCTGCCTGCAGCAATAAACCAATCACATGTTATTTATAAAGGACTCTGGTCTACAGCAATAAACCAATCACATGAGCTCTTCAACACCTGCCAGTGTTAGTGGATAGGATAGACCTGCCAGTGTTAGTGGATAGGATAGGACCTGCCAGTGTTAGTGGATAGGATAGGACCTGCCAGTGTTAGTGGATAGGATAGGACCTGCCAGTGTTAGTGGATAGGATAGGACCTGCCAGTGTTAGTGTTAGGACCTGCCAGTGTTAGGGATAGGACCTGCCAGTGTTAGTGGATAGGATAGGACCTGCCAGTGTTAGTGGATAGGACCTGCCAGTGTTAGTGGATAGGATAGGACCTGCCAGTGTTAGTGGATAGGATAGGACCTGCCAGTGTTAGTGGATAGGATAGGACCTGCCAGTGTTAGTGGATAGGATAGGACCTGCCAGTGTTAGTGGATAGGATAGGACCCACTAGTGTTAGTGGATAGGATAGGACCTGCCAGTGTTAGTGGATAGGATAGGACCTGCCAGTGTTAGTGGATAGGATAGGACCTGCACTAGTGTTAGTGGATAGGATAGGACCTGCCAGTGTTAGTGGATAGGATAGGACCTGCCAGTGTTAGTGGATAGGATAGGACCTGCCAGTGTTAGTGGATAGGATAGGACCTGCCAGTGTTAGTGGATAGGATGTTAGGACCTGCCAGTGTTAGTGGATAGGATAGGACCTGCCAGTGTTAGTGGATAGGATAGGACCTGCCAGTGTTAGTGTGTTAGTGATAGGACCTAGGACCTGCCAGTGTTAGTGGATAGGATAGGACCTGCCAGTGTTAGTGGATAGGATAGGACCTGCTAGTGTTAGTGGATAGGATAGGACCTGCCAGTGTTAGTGGATAGGATAGGACCCGCCAGTGTTAGTGGATAGGATAGGACTCACTAGTGTTAGTGGATAGGATAGGACCCGCCAGTGTTAGTGGATAGGATAGGACCTGCCAGTGTTAGTGGATAGGATAGGACCTGCCAGTGTTAGTGGATAGGATAGGACCTGCTAGTGTTAGTGGATAGGATAGGACCTGCTATGTTATATATGATAGGACCTGCCATATAGTGATATATTGCTGTATTGATATTTAGAGCAGCGCTATTTAAAGCCTTGTTCAATGTGCCCCTTATACTTTGAGCTCCTGCCCCTCCCAAGGTCTCTGCACCGCCCTGGTAGCTGACAAGTGATGGGCATGCCGGTGCTTTCGGCTCCCAAACGGCTCTTTAAAAAAACCGTGCGATAGTTTGTTATTGTGTTAAAAGCAGAAAACCAGCCAGAATAAACACCGGGCGCCCGATTTGAACGTCTATCGACTGGTATGTTTACAATATCACTGCTTTGTAATTTTACCTCTGTAATGTTTTGTGGATCTTATTTGAAGAACTCCGGTCTAAAGCCGCAGAAGGCCACTGGTTAAAACAGTTCTACTGAAATACTCAATATAATCATAACAAAAAAAGTAATTGGACGGTTATAGAAAAAACATATTATAAAACATTTGTGTTTAAAATATAACGTTTTAATGTTTATAAACAACATGCATATAAATCTAACCTTTTATAACATATAAAACCTGAACAGCATAACACAATAATATTGCACCATATCAAATACAAATACACCACTATCACTATCATGCCCACATCTAACTTTACAGTTGGGTGCACAGTTGGCATATGGCGATGTACATTGTAGGTAGACCCGGCTTTATGGGAGATTTTATTTAGGCAAATTTTACACTTAGCTTTATATTTCTAATCGTTTGCGATTCATTTTCCGATTTACAGCTGTCTGTCGTCTTGTGGCCGAGATGCTAGTTGACTTGTCTGTTGGCTAGACCCGCCCCCAGACCCCCACACATCTTTGCTTCATTGGTTGACACTGTGTTTGATTGACAGGTACAACAGGTAAGGCTGGGCACAGTCAGAAAAAATTGTTTCCGCTTGAGCGATTAGGCATAATGTTTTTATTTATATTTTCGTACTATGATTACTTTATTCTATTCATTTAAATCTTTGGAATTTTTATATCTGATTAATAAATTAAGAGGTCCGGGTCTTAGAGCGAATGACTAGCTGACATTACATTAGTAATTAGCCTCATTATGCACTTGTTGCAGAGATATGTTTATATGCATGCGTATATGAGGTTACGTTAAGTAGGTGTTTATGTATATATAAATTACGGCGTCTAGTATCACATTGCACCGGTCTGTTTGCTGCCAATTTTTTGTTTTGATTTTGCATTAACCACATGTCCAGATTTCAACCATTCGTTATGGAGAACTCAAACCAAAGTGCGCTATTAGTAAGTATATTTGCATTTTCGTATGTATTTGACTTATTAGATGTATTAAGCGGTTTTTGCTTCGTATTACTTTATAAATGTTGTGTTAACAATTTAGCTAACATTACGTTTTTAGCTCAGAAGCTTTACATTCAAAGGCAGCTAAGTAAGCATGTTAGCTCGCAAGCTTAAGGCTGTAGTCGTTTTATAATTTAGTATTTCTATTTGTGAGTTTGGTCTTGTATGTTCACTGACTGTGTCTATGTGCGTATAATGGTGCATAACGTTTTGTAATAGCCAAGTGTCTGTCATATTCACGAACTGGCAATAAGACTGGTGCCTTTTTTGTGACAATTAATTTTACACTTCAAGTTGTGTCATTTCCTCCATACTGTTAGTTTTTGGTGTTGTGCGGAACATTGTGTTTAATTTGTCTGTCACATTTATGAATGAGAAGCTGGCTTTAGCTAGTTAGAAAACTGTTGTTCTCTAAATTATTGGCAAAGGCTTTACGTGGTTTACTGTAATGGTTGCAATACTATCCATGTTATATGGTTCAACAAGTATATTGCCTATTAAATATTAGTCCAGCAAAAATCTGCCTGTTTAGGAATTCAGTAAAACAAAAGGTTTTTGCTGACAGTCATGTGACATCTCTTTCCTACTGTTGTCCTTTTCTGTTCTGTCTTTATTCAGTTCTATCTTTGACATCCCGGTTTATTTGGACTGACTCGCCTGTTACTGTACAGTACATCATCTCCAATGCATTGTGCTACAGTAAGTAATAGTATTCTCAAGAAACACTTACGAATATTCCTTATTGTTTTATAATGTACATAAATGCCAGTTAGTTAATCAATAATGTAAACCTATTTTGCCTGTGTTTACAGAGACATTGATGCACCATCGTGGTGCTATTAGGCTTCCTCACACATCTCACTCTGGGTTAAAGGACAGAACCCTTGGCGAGCACTTCCATGTACATCCCTCTACAGTCAGGAGGATCATCGTCCAACAAGCCATCATCATGTACATTCTTTGAGAAGTTGATCATCTGGATGGTAAACAATTACTTTGAATAGGTTTTTTTCTCACTTACTTTTGGGACATGATTTCTCCAGTGTGCATGTACTGCTGAAGCATGGGTTTGAATATGTCCCAGTGCTCTTTAAGCAGACAATATCTTTAAGGAGGCTTTAACATTTTGCTTACACTTCATAAGCCACCCTAATTATACAACAGCCTGGTCCTTCAGACTCAAAGATGAACCAGAGTGCGCCATCTACTGGTCATTGTATGTCATCAACATCCTTCCATTCAAAACATGCATGGGTAAGAAAAAACTACAGGAGCATTTTGATGCATTTTAATATTGTAGTCAATGTTAGCTAAATAAGCCAGAATGACCATCACTTCTTTTATACAGAGTAGCTTTGACCACCAGAGGTGGCGATTCCCCTCCAAATAAAAATGACCTGCAGATGGAGGGGAGGGAATGGATAGTCAAGTTGAACTATAGCAGATGCATAGGGGCTGGAGCAAGTGGCAGTGTGCTTTCAGCTGGCTACAACTAGGCTCTACAATATTTACTTTTCGCTAAGCAGCACCCTCTAATTAATATCCCTTTTTTCGCTGCTGCTAATTGATAATGTTTTCAAATGTCATAAAACCAGAGGTGGATATATTAACGTAATACATGATCTAACCCACCAGGACTTTAATAAAAATGGCTATAATTACTTGTCCTTAAAAGGTATGCTTAATATGTATAATAGCTCTGGCTATTATGTGTTGTGATTGTTTCAGGTAGCATGAGTGAGACCGACCATGGGACACGAGGTTGATCAATCTTGTTTTATCTAAAGAAAGATCAACTTTTGCAGCTCAAGTTATATTAGGGAAAATGGAAAAAATCAACAAAGTTCAGCTATAAATTGTGAGACATTACCATGACTACATCAGTACGCTAGTTTCCTGTCGTCTGATGAGACAACGAGATAACGGTCAAGTTATATGCTTTCTAATTTCTTTCTATGGTTACATTCAAATGTTATTAACATGTTTATCATTAGGGACCATGGAGGATACACCAACATCGAGTGACATCGATTTGGACGAGATCCCTTCTACACATCAAGTTGTACCAGATTCTGATAAATGGTAAATGCTGCGGTTTTAAATAGCGCTTTTATCCAAAGCCCTTTACAGGTCCTGCCTCACATTCACCCATTCATTTACTCATTCATACACTGACGACCGCGTCTACCATGCAAGGCGACTGCAGGTTCGCCAGGAGCAGCTGGGGTTAGGTGTCTTGCTGACAGACAACTCGACAATTTCCCAGGAGGAACCGGGGATCGAACCACCAACCTTCCGATTGATAGACAACCGACTCAACACACTGGGTGGTGGAGTAACAAGGGTGGTGGAGTAATATGGAGTAAAGTGTTTTTATACATCTCATTTGAGATTATTATGAAATCCACATATAATTGTAGAGTATGATGTTTAGGTCGATGGGTAAACTATCTTATTTTAAATGTATGAAACTCTGAGGCATTGACATGACAAAACGTGAAAGATCTTTAGTGTAGTGGAGACTTTATATCGGCACCCTTTTAGGACACCTATGACTGAAATACTGTATGTTAACTCATCATGATCTAGAGCTTTTGTTGACTGAATTGTATATACACAAGTGATGTCATGATTAAATATAAAACAGTAACTTAGGTAGGATCCAGTAAAGTTTTCAACATTATCTCCTCTCTACCTACAGGAAAGCTTTGATATGGTGCACGACTCTCTGAACCCGACACTAGCAGATTGGCGCATGGCCTCGTCAGACAATATGGACGAGGTCCAGGTGTGGAAAAGACATGACAAGCAGCGTGCTGCCATAGAGTCACTGATGGAGTCTAACCTGGAAAAGGAAACGAACCATGGCGAAGTAACCCAGTCGCTCCAAGACTTGAGTAAGTGAAACAGTGCCAAAAGCACCATAACTGGACCAAAACACATATGAAATACTGATTCTCCGGTGCTGATGTGTTTTATAGTCAAGGTCAAGTCAAGGTATTTTATTTGTCAAATGCACTGAATCACATGGCACCATTGTGAACAACAAAATTGGCATAATTACAATGGTTATATTAATATATGCTAATGTGCGTTATATGGCAAATTGACCAGCACATAAACATTTTTCCCATATTAATATGATCAGGAGATTAATGTTTCTGATTGAGAAGTAGAGACTGTTTGTGTGTCTGGTAGACCGTGTCCTGATGCTCCAGTAATAGATCAGACAACAGTATTGTGAAGTGTGAACAGAACGTAGCCTATGTGGATATAGTCCTCTGTGAAGTTCCATGCTTTTATAAGGCATTGCGGAGATCAGCCAATTATAGATTGTGCTGACTTAACCACCCTCTACTGTGTATTGTAATTATAATTATAATCAGTATGTAAGCTGTGGTAATTGGTATATGTATAATAGTTCATCAGATTATGTAATTTGTTTTTTGATGTCTAGGCCAGAATACTGTATATGGTTGTAATTTAAAGGGCTTCATAAATAACATGTGATTGGTTTATTGCTGTAGGCCAGGGGCCCTTTATAAATAACATGGCTGTAGACCAGGGGCCCTTTATAAATAACATGTGATTGGTTTATTGCTGTAGACCAGGGGTCCAGGGGCCCCTTTATAAATAACATGTGATTGGTTTATTGCTGTAGACCAGGGGCCCTTTATAAATAACATGTGATTGGTTTATTGCTGTAGACCAGGGGCCCTTTATAAATAACATGTGATTGGTTTATTGCTGTAGGGCCAGGGCCCTTTATAAATAACATGTGATTGGTTTATTGCTGTAGACCAGGGGCCCTTTATAAATAACATGTGATTGGTTTATTGCTGTAGGCCAGGGTCCTTTATAAATAACATGTGGTTGGTTGATTGCTGTAGGCCAGGGGTCCTTTATAAATAACATGTGATTGGTTTATTGCTGTAGGCCAGGGGTCCTTTATAAATAACATGTGGTTGGTTTATTGCTGTAGGCCAGGAGTCCTTTATAAATAACATGTGATTGGTTTATTGCTGTAGACCAGGGGCCCTTTATAAATAACATGTGATTGGTTTATTGCTGTAGGGCAGGAGCCCTTTATAAATAACATGTGATTGGTTTATTGCTGTAGGCCAGGGGTCCTTTATAAATAACATGTGATTGGTTTATTGCTGTAGGCCAGGAGTCCTTTATAAATAACATGTGATTGGTTTATTGCTGTAGGCCAGGGGTCCTTTATTAATAACATGTGATTGGTTTATTGCTGTAGACCAGGAGTCCTTTATAAATAACATGTGATTGGTTTATTGCTGCAGGCAGGGGGGGTTGACTGTGGTGGAAATGGACAAGGACATCCAAGAAGCGAGTGACTTGGCTGAGGAGTTCCTTGGGAAGAAGCATCACAAGATCCAGAAGTTCATGTTAGACATTGAAGCTTCTATAAGACGTCTTCATGAGCTCTGTGGATTCAAGAACAGAAGGATCGACCAGCAGGAAGCTGAAAACCTTCTGCTTAAGGAGGAGAATGCAGCTCACCAGCTTCAGATCCGTAAGCTGCGGGACACCATGTCAGGGAAACAAGGTTCTGCTGAGGAATCTCTTGAGCAGGTGATGAAATCTCCTATGCTTCAGAGCCTAACGCTGACAGAGGTCACCCCAGCCCTATTCAAGTATTCCAGGCTTCCCCCAATAGTATAAAATGAGCAGAAGTCCATAACAAATCTACCAAAGATGTCACCAGGGGACTTGTCTACTTTCACCATGCAAGCCCAGGACATGGAGAGTGTGGACACCAGCATGCATGAGCTCATGGAAGACGACAAGAAAGCCATGTAGTCTTCCACACGCCATGTCTCCACCTCGTCCTCTGACCTCTTCGTAGAGGAAGAGCAGGCCAGAGTGAAGATGGCATGTCACCTCTCCATCATGACACCTGACAGTGGGCCAGTAGAGAAGCCACTCAGGAGGAGACAACAATGTTGGTACTGAAAAACCTACTGACCAAGACAGCTGACTGGAAGGAGGACCTTGAAAGGTACAAGATGAAGATTGTGGTGGAGGGGATACTGGAGGGCATGATGATGGGGGAGACCTGCCAGGTGAATATGCAGTCTCAGGTGACTAACCTGAAACTACTAATGCAGGCTGCTATCAAAGGACAAATCTCCCCTGAACTTCATTGCATGGCCAAATACCTGATTACCTGCATTCAGGACATGGAGGGAATGAGACTGGCCTGCCTACTCCAGAAGTTCACTGCCTTCAAATCAATGAAGCAAGTCAGGTATGGTTTATTCCCATTGTCTCTTTTTGTACAGTTTTTGTTTTTTTACCAAGCAGTACAATATTTTTCCTCATATTTTCAGCAAAACACTGACACGGGCAGCACAGGAGCTGAAGGACAATAAAGAAAATGTACTCCCTCCTGACCAAGGGATGTGTAGAAACAGGTGTTAGAAGGTTGGAGTGCCAAACTGGCTGATTCCCAAAACCTGCCTTGCAATGCTGCAGTACCTAAATGAATCACTCATGGCTTTACATGTGGCTTTATAGGTAATAATTGATAAGCATTTTATGCTCATATAAATTGGTAAAGGTAAAACGTATTTGGACAGAGCCTTTCCTCTTCAACTTACATGTTAGAACCATATTTCCCAAAGAAAGCAGCTTCCATTTAGCTGCATCCATTCTATGTGAAGTTCTGTATATACTGTATGTAGTCCTGCTTCAGGAAGTGTGGGGGTAACTTCCCAACTTGTTTTCTTCGGCATCTGTCTGCATTTCAGAGCATTTGTTTGTACTCCGCTGTACTTTATCAGACTCCTATCATGTAACATTTAAATGTTTGAATATATAAATGATGGCCCCATGAAATAGAAATTAAGAAAGTTCCTTACATTTCCCCAGATCTGAAGACTGCAAGTTGCACCTGTTTCCTCCAGTGCCACGCCCCAGCAACTCCCATCCATTTCTGATCATCGAGCCCTGCAAGCTGGCCAGGTCCCCAACGGCAGCTGTCAACCGCTGCCACCGTCTGCCCCCAAAAGCTCAGGCCATCCCCTGGTGCCCGCCAGAGCAGAGACCAAACTACCTGCCTTAATGATTAAGGGTTCTGGAGAAAGGTATTGTAATCCTGTGACCTCATGAAATCACCTTCACATGGCTGCAGTAAAGGAATAATCTAGTTGTCAAAATGTGCTTAATGTAAACCAGAATATGAATCGTACTGTCCTGCCCTTAGCTCTTCTTTCTCCAGTTAGCTCATACAGATAGTACAGTAACTCTGTGCTCTGCCTTCCTCAGGAAGCTGTTTAGGGGTCCGATTTAAACAGTGGGACTATAGCGCATTAATAAACAGGATAAATGTGTCCAAGAAGACGGCGGCTCCCCCCTGCAACCTCTCCCTCATCCCACTGCTGATGGAGGTGGACATCAACCAGGGTCCAACTGCTGCACTGTGCTCCAAACAGGTGAGTGTCTCAGTTGTGTCAGTGATATTAATGACAACATGTGGTACTGACCCCTGACCTGTTTGTATTGTGTATCCATCTAAACAATCTCAAGAGAAGCTAACGTTTGAGTCACTGTTCTTTTCCTGTCTCAGAAAATGTATGGGAGCATTATGGCTTGCCAGAGGAGACTCATAGAATCATGAATTGATTATCTACTAATTCTAACCCATTTAAATAAATGAAAGATCCACTTCCACATCTCTCTCTGCTCTGAAATGTATGTTATTTCGCCACAAAGTAGTAACTCATCCCTTGAATGTTAGAGAATGGAATGTCAGAAGGGACGACTGATCAGTTTTGATAACTTATTTAGTATCTGGTCCTCAGCCACTCTGTAGATGAGAGATTCTGCTATTGTTCAGGAATGAGACCAGGTTGTCTTGGGTCTTCGTGTTGGATGACTTTCTTTGATTTGATTGCAGCAGTTTCACCAAAATGGCTCTCTGGAGGTCAGGGATATAGAGGTAGTCCTCCGACTTAAGTGTGTAGATACTTCATCTGCTAGACTTTAATACAAATGTTTGTGTCTGAAATGTTTGAAATGATCAGTGACTGTTGTTATGAAAAGGTAAATAACAGAGCCATAAATAAGTCACGTTGGGTGTCATGAGCACAGTGAAGACTGTCAGTCTGTTTCTCCCTTACTGCCTGTTGCAGGTGGTTGAATAAGCTTGGACTCCAATTTGAACCTACAATCAGCAACACTGCTGGTATGTTTTCATGATGATCCCACAAAAAACATTTCTAAACTTTTGTCCATTCAACAACTGAGGAATATTGTGTCAGGAGAGTGTAGACAAATGTCACCTTGGTATTTTGTACCAGAGTGTTACAGTGAGGAGAGTGACCATGAGGAGGCAGAATCGACGGAGTCCCCCCTCCCCGTGCACAGAGCAGATGATTTCTGTGAATATATCTGGTCCACCAGGCAGTGGACATCAGGTCAGTTTCTTCAAACCATGTGTACGAGAACAATTCGACCCAAAACCATTCTGGGCTCTTGTTCCATTTTCTTCTGTGAACTCCATCTCTGCTCTGGTGTTTCAGGACACCCCTTAACTCCTCCCAGCAACCCAGCCAATCAAACGGTTCCTTCTCTTCACCTGTCAGCATGATCACGTCACAGAGTTCCATGTCATTTTTGGCCAAACATGGTCTGGTCTCGCAGGCCTCTCCAGTTGCTAGGGAAACTGTAGTGTGCTCTGTGCAGGTTCACACTTGGCGTCTTCCAAAGCATCAAGAGAACGAAGAACCCTTCTGGCATCACTAGGAACTTCTAGAGAGGTGGCAGAGCAAGGCACAGGTACAGGAGACGGTTAGAGTGCTTCTTAATCAAATTTCAGTTCGACTCACACGCCTTTTCTCTTTATCCATTTTTTGTAGGTGTAACTGACTTGAAATCTTGTTCTACTTCATTATGGCCATAGAGTTCCTGTCTAGAACTGAATACTGCATATACAATAATTATTGGAACATTGATGCATGTTTTTATTTAATCTATACTCCACAAATCTGGTTTTTAAATGAATCATGTACTATGCATTTAAATTATACACTCTCAGCATTTTAAGATACTTTTGTTCATTGGTTTCGCTATTTAGAAATGAGGTCAATATACATAACCTATTTCCAGGCAAAAAAAGTGTGGGGGCTTGACAGTTGTTTTGCATCCTTCATAAAGTGATGCAAAAAACAGCACATTAATGAGAAATTGCACATCATTAGGACACTCAACATCACGCTAAAGGTACGTTGGCCAACTGAAAAATATTCTGGTGGAAGTCTCAAACTAATGTCTTTATTTTCTTTACAATTGGTGTGTTGATTCGGTGTCATGTTAAATTTCTATGCAGGTATTGTGACCTCTCTCCCTCACACTTTTGTTCTCTGCCCATAATTAACTTAGGCTAATGAAGCGGACCTGTTGACCATTGAGCAGGTGCTGTCAGACCCAGACCTCACCTCGCCTTAATTCAGAGAGTGGAAACAGACCAATGCTCCTCTGCTCCAGTAGAGCTGTCTCAATCTTGGCCACCAGGGGGCAGCAGAGGGCGAGCTCTCCACTACAGCAGCAGCCAATATCATCTGTGTTTCCTTTGTAGAGACCAGTTTATTCAAGTAATTAGGAAGACATTTGACATTGACTTAAGGTCCGTTTTGACTTTCCACCACTAATGTTTATAGCCAGAATTTGGGATGGATAAGCAGATTGTGGAAACATGCCTGTTGGCATATAATCTCTGTGTAAAACACAATGGGCCATATTCTTCAACCGTTCTTAAGAAGAAATTCGTTCTTAAAACCCACTTACGCAGTTTCCACGAAGATTCTGACATTCACCAATGTTTACTTATCTGGAATTTGTTCTAAGGAAAGAACAGAATCTACGCACAGTGAAAAGCACTCTTACGCAGATTTGCGCGCTGACATTTTCGTGACAAATCATTAGTCTCTGCGTTTTCATCAATTGTAGGCCTACAGTGATTTAAATATTATGAAGAATAACATTATAAATAATATTCATATATTTAATGCTTTTCTGTGAATGGCACCCCTGAGATTGCGGTCTAATCATTCCGATTAGAGCTGTAATCGGGGATAAAAAGTGAGACCCGACCCGGTCCGACAGAATTCGGCCAGAGCTCGACCTGAGCCGGACAGTTTTTAATAGCCCGAAGGCCGAACCCGGTCATTTTGCTGTCATATTTTAAGAGACTGTCAATTTTTTGCATTCGGTATAACCGGCTCGTTTTTTTCATTAAAAGTGAGATTTTAATCTTTTGGCCGATGCAACCAAATGTATGGGCCACAGTCCTGCCTGCGTTTCACCTCCTCAGCATCCATTCGCTAAATGAAACGCATCACCTGATCACTCATTCACCGCGCAATCCGGGGCGCAAGAGACAGAGCCCAAGTGTAATGATAGACATTTAGACCGAACCCAACACGTCGGGGGTATACTGGTGCTGCTAAATATTACATATTTTTGCCTGTTCACTTATTGCAGAAGTATTTCCACTTCTGAACTACAGAAGTAATTTGTTCTTTTGGCGTCTGATCCTCTATAGGCCTACTGTCTATACATATTGGTTTAAGCATTTTTGCATTCTCCACGTTTCTACGATGAGTTTCCACTCCGCCCTGCAGTTTAATGCCCTTTTATGTGAAATACCGGGGCGTTTACCTATGCTAATTAGGAACAACGGACACGCGTTTTCAATTTACGAAGACGTGGTATTCATCATTATAGGAACGTAGGTACGAACAATTATGCCATTTAAGAACACGTTCGTGAATTTGAGTAAGACTTTTCTTAGGACCTTAGGAACGAATTTAAGAAATAACTTAAGAAAACATTGAAGAATATGGCCCAATGGCATTACTGTCTACCCATGGTTAAAAACTGAGAAGTCATTGTTTATAATTATTGTACAAAACACAACAGGTCGGTACAAATTATATTATATATAATTATATATTTTTTTGGTTGTCTTTTTGATTTACGGATGCAGAAATGTAGTATTTTACTTCCTGTTTTCCATATCTTTTAACAGTTATCTCTAGTAGTGAGTGATGGAACATTGGGGAGATGTGTCCATCTCTTTGAAAACACATTTGTTTATTATTTTTGCAATATCATCTGTAGTCACTATGTTGTTATGATTTGTTATTGTTTACTACAAGCACTGGTGATGCCTTGAATTGTATGTAAGCATTTGAGCTAAACCTATGTGACATACATTTTATTATTCAACCTGCTGTATGTGATGTTACATGCAGATCCTAATCGTTTTATATAGAGGTTATTATTACACAAGCATAACATTTTCTGCCAGCAACAAGGAATTGTATCGTAGGTGATTTAGTTGTGGTAAAAATATTCTGTTTTAAGATTTTACTTATTGTTGTACATTAGTTTAACATGTGTACAGTGTTAATGACTTAATTTGTCAATTATTTTTATTATCAGTGGGGGGGTTAAATTTAAATTAAATTCATGATGTGAGTGAATACTTTTTTTTTCTTTTTTGACTTAAAAGCAGTGCATCTATTCTGTGTTTATATTGTGTTTGAAATCATATGGATGAGTAAACCAAGTCAAAGTATTTTATTGTCATGTGTACAGAATGACTTGCATCAAACTGGACAATGAAATTCTTATGACATGGCAAGCAACATCTACATAGTTAGAAGACCAAAGAATGTACAGAATATACATAGCTAAAAAATATACATATTGACGTGTGAATATGGACAGTAAGCGAACCTTAAATACTACAATAAAAATGATCTAGTGCCAGTAGTGGATACCAGTAGTAAATGTACATAGCTACTAGATATACATAATGAAGCGAATATGGACAGTATGCACACCTTGAATACTTAAATACTGCAATAAAAGTGATCTAGTGCCAGTATATACATGGATAGGTAAATCAGTGTTGCTGATTGAGGAGCTTAATGGTCTGAGGGTAAAAACAGTTTTTTAGTCTGGAAGTGCGTGTACCAATGCTGCGGTAACGTCGATCAGATGGGAGCAGAGTGAACAGGCGATGTCCTGGGTGGCTGTTGTCCATAATGATATTTCTGACTTTTCTGAGGCATCTTGATTGGTAGATGCTTTGCACCGTAGGGAGGTTGCAGCCAATGATGCACTCTGCTGTCTTTACCCCCCTCTAGAGGGCCTTGCGGTCAGCAGCGTTGCAGCTCCCGTAGCAAGCAGTTATGCAGCCTGACAGCATGCTCTCAATGGTGCACCTGTACAAGTTGCTCAGTGTTTTTTTGACCTGCCAAACTTCTTGAGTCTCCTCAGAAAGTATAGGCGTTTTGGGCAGTTTTCACTGCGGAGTCAGCTTGCCTGGACCATGTGAGGTCATCCCTGATGAACACCCCGAGGAACTTGAAGACAGGTACTCTCTCTACTTCAGCTCCATCGATGTGTATGGGGGCATGTTCCCCCCCTGCCGCTTCCTGAAGTTGATGATCATCATCTTAGTTTTCCCGACGTTAAAAGAGAGATTGTCGTCCTGGCACTGTGTAGCCAGGTCTTTAACCTATCTCTGTATTTTCTCTCATCCTTGTTGGATGGTGGTGTTGTCAGCAAACGTGAAGATGACGTTGGGGCTGTGTGGGGCCACGCAGTCATGCGTAAACAGGGAGTATAGCAGGGTACTGAGTATGCAACCCTGCGGGGCTCCGATGCTCAGGGTCAGGGCAGAGGATGAAAGATTGCCCATTCTCACCACCTGGGGTGCACCCGTCAGAAAGTCCAGGATCCAGTTGCACAGGGAAGTGTTAAGACCCATGCCATCACATTGCGTAATGATGCACAATGGCATATCTTGCGCTGTTAGTAGATGTGTTTGCCATGATGTCTCAATCAATGAATATTAATTTAGGGCATTTCTGACTATATATGGGCGTGAAATTAAGCCGCAAAAGCTGCGCCTCATTTAGAGTTCATAGTTATTTATTAACAGAAAACGGGGTAGGATGTGCGTGCGCACGGTTTTATAAATTTAAATATTTTCGTTTGTACGTACATCCTACGTTTCGTCCGTAGGCCACTTTTGACGCAAATCGTACGCAACGTTTTATACATGAGGCCCCTGGTTACTTCCGAGGGTTGACTTTTTTAAAAGCTCTCCTCACATCAGCCGTGTCCAGAGACCTCAGCAACCCTCGTCGAAGGAATTGTGTTGGCCACTTCAAACCGTGCATAGAAGGTGTTGAGCTCGTCAGGGAGCGAGGCGGCGGGACAAGCATCACTGCTATTGTGGTTGTATGTGGTTAAATAGGCTACTCATTCAATGCGTCATTAGTCTTACAACCCGCTGCTTTATGTTTTAGCAATGAGCTCATGCATAGTGTGCATTTTCATTCGCGTAACGACCCGTAACTAATGTATCTGTGTTGGCCTTTCATACACTTTTATTCACTTTCTGGGTTGACTTTCCTTTACAGGCGTAGTCCCAAGGCCCCGACGTTCAGCCCGAATACCAGCATATCCATAGGTTGGCCAAGGACTTGTTGGAGGTGCGCAACCTTCCGGGGCTGTCCGAGAGCAGGGTAGACCGGCTGGTAGAGCAATTGAAGGCCAGAGCCAGACCAACAGCGTCTGGTCTACCCTGTCAGACACCAGGAGAGCTTGGTCAGCGGGAGCTTTATGGCAACAAAGAATCCCAGTGGAAGGAAGTCTCTCAAACTGTCTGTTTTATTTTTCCAAAAGCATGATAGAAAAGGCATCTACAGTGGATCTTTAATGTATGAAATCTAGTAAATTTCTCTTTTTTCTAGTTCCCTGCTCGAACTGCCTTGGGCATGAGTATCCTTGTGGAGCCAGCTGTTCCGTCTCATCCCAAAAAGGGCTTTATGAAATACATTTGGTTTGACGTCACACAAAAACAAATACATGTATGATGGCGACTTGTTGGGAATAATGTGATTGTTAAGTTCCCCTCTTGTTGTTGCATTGATCTTTTGCTGTTTAATTTGAGTGTTCAGTCGAGCAAAAAAAAAATGGGTTGGTACACTTCGCTTACGGCAAGTCAGCCATCATTACACATGAAATCATTTGGCTGTTACTCTTATTACCAGTCGCTAACAACAACCGGCCCTGGCTACAAGTGCCAACCAGTGCCTCTTTGCGGCACAAATCAGTTGAATGGACGAACTTTATTTATGCGGTCATGCAGGGTTAACATTCGTCATTCTGGTATTGCTCAGGAAGTTTCCAGCTGTAACTCATCCGTACATCTAAAGACACACTGTTATTGCTAGCAATCACCACCAATTCGACAGCCCATAATTTTAAGTACCAAATGAAGGTGTGTAACTATGGTAACCACAGATGCGCAAAGGCTTCTGGGGATTATGCAAAGCGTCACATCTGTAAAAATCTTTTATGCCGCATTTCTAGGTTATGTGCTTGTCATTTGTCCATAGAAACTAATCAGGTGGAAATGCCACCAACGATTGCCTGTTCAGAACTTGTCTGATTTTCTTTCCTGGTTGCCACCGTTAAGTTTAGGAATGTTATTTTTCCATAGCGCGTAGGTGATGATTACAGTTGTAAGTCATAAGTCATTTCTTCTAATAATTGTCGTTAGAAACGTTCCGTCGTTTGATTTGTCAAACTTTACAACGATTTAGCTGTAGTGTTAGTTTGAGCCCGTCAAGACACTCGAAGTATCTGTTTAGCAACACTTTACTGTTTATGTCGATGAAGCTAGCCAGTTAGCCTAGCTTTGTAGCTGTGTATGTAGTCGTCCACTTGAATATTTCGCCCTGAGGGAAATGCTACGTAAAAAATTAACTACCTATTACATATGACTACATAACATAAAGTTATTTTGAGAACTGGTCTTCCCCCGAGGAGTCTGGCAGGACAGTCTGTAAACAGCTTCTCTTAATGTGTTAGAGAGGCTGTCAAACTAGCCACTGGCATCTCCCTCAGACTTGACTCCCGCCCACCAGCAGCCAGCCAGGGAAATAGTCACATTTTTGGGGAAAGGCTAAACGGCTCCGTCCATTGCTTTCACGGACAGGTTGTGTTGCTGTCTGTGCATACCTGACAAATTGTGAGTTACCTTACATTTAGTAGATGTGCTGGATTAATAGCGGTACTATTTGGTTCTGTTACGCCAAATATAGACGTTGTAGGTTTGTTGTGTTCATTGACTAGCTAATGTTGCCGTTCTCTGTTCATTTAGATTCGCCTTTAAAGTGAAGGAAACTTTTACTACAGTTACATAGTAGTTTGTTGCCTTTGTCACTGCTTCGTAATGTGAATGCATGTGATATACATTTTGTAGGTTCAATGTTGTTGCAGTGTTCACATGGGGGCAGCAGGTGAATATGGACAGTCTAACCCCAGTAAACCGCCGTAAAGAACGTGGCTTAATAACTAATGTCGGCGTTCAAAACGGTTTCCCAGGTCTAAACGCGCTATTGAACGCCAGCGGTGATGCGAATAATTTATAAATTACGGCGTCTAGTATCGCATTGCACCGGTCTGTTTGCTGCCAATTTCTTGTTTTGATTTTGCATTAACCACATGGCTAGATTTCAACCAATCCTTATGGAGAACTCAAACCAAAGTCCGATATTAGTAAGTATATTGGCATTTTCGTATGTATTTGACTTATTAGATGTAGGTTTTTACTTCGTATTACTAGCTAAATGTTGTGCTAACAATTTAGCTAAAATGACGTTTTTAGCTCAGAAGCTTTACATTCAAAGGCAGCTACGTTTAGCTAACTAGCTGGTTAGCTCGCTAGCTTAAGGCTGTAGTCGTTTTTATAATTTAGTATTTCTATTTGTGAGTTTGGTCTTGTATGCTCACTGACTGTGTCTATGTGCATAGAATGGTTTTGTGCATAACGTTTTGTCATAGCCAAGTGTCTGTCATATTCATGAACTGGCTATTAGACTGGTGCCTTTTTTGTGACAATTAATTTTACACTTAAAGTTGTGTCATTTCCATTTTTTTGGTGGTGTACAGAACATTCTGTTTAATTTGTCTGTCACATTTATGAATGAGAAGCTGGCTTTAGCTAGTTAGAAAACTGTTGTTTTCTAAATTATTGGCAAAGGCTTTACAGTTGGTTTACTGTAATGGTTGCAATACTATCAATGTTATATGTTTTAACAAGTCTATGTACACTCACCTATAGGATTATTAGGAACACCTGTTCAATTTCTCATTAATGCAATTATCTAAGCAACCAATCACATGGAAGTTGCTTCAATGCATTTAGGAGTGTGGTCCTGGTCAAGACAATCTCCTGAACTCTAAACTGAATGTCAGAATGGAAAAGAAAGGTGATTTAAGCAAATTTGAGCATGGCATGGTTGTTGGTGCCAGATGGGCCGGTCCTGAGTGTTTCACAATCTGCTCAGTTACTGGGATTTTCACGCACAACCATTTCTAGAGTTTACAAAGAATGGTGTCAAAAGGGAAAAACATCCAGTATGCGGCAGTCCTGTGTGCGAAAATGCCTTGTTGATGCTAGAGGTCAGTGGAGAATGGGCCGACTGATTCAAGCTGATAGAAGAGCAACTTTGACTGGAATAACCACTCGTTACAACCGAGGTATGCAACAAAGCATTTGTGAAGCCACAACACGCACAACCTTGATGAGGATGGGCTACAACAGCAGAAGGCCCCACCGGGTACCACTCATCTCCACTACAAATAGGAAAAAGAGGCTACAATTTGCACGAGATCACCAAAATTGACATTTGAAGACTGGAAAAATGTTGCCTGGTCTGAGTCTCGATTTCTGTTGAGACATTCAGATGGTAGAGTAAGAATCTGGCGTAAACAGAATGAGAACATGGATCCATCATGCCTTGTTACCACTGTGCAGGCTGGTGGTGTTGTAATGGTGTGGGGGATGTTTTCTTGGAACACTTTAGGCCCCTTAGTGCAAATTGAGCATCGTTTAAATGCCACGGCCTACCTGAGCATTGTTTCTGACCATGTCCATCCCTTTATGATCACCATGTACCCATCCTCTGATGGCTACTTCCAGCAGGATAATGCACCATGTCACAAAGCTCGAATCATTTCAAATTGGTTTCTTGAACATGTGAATGAGTTCACTGTACTGAAATGGCCCCCACAGTCACCAGATCTCAACCCAATAGAGCATCTTTGGGATGTGGTGGAACAGGAGCTTCGTGCCCTGCATGTGCATCCCACAAATCTCAATCAACTGCAAGATGCTATCCTATCAATATGGGCCAACATTTCTAAAGAATGCTTTCAGCACCTTGTTGATTCAATGCCACGTAGAATTAAGGCAGTTCTGAAGGCGAAAGGGGGTCGAACACAGTATTAGTATGGTGTTCCTAATAATCCTTTAGGTGAGTGTATATTGTCTATTAAATATTAGTCCAGCAAAAATCTGCCTGTTTAGGAATTCAGTAACACAAAAGGTTTTTGCTGACTATCACGTGACATCTCTTTCCTACTGTTGTCCTTTTCTGTTCTGTCTTTATTCAGTTCTATCTTTGACATCCCGGTTTATTTGGACTGACTCGCCTGTTACTGTACAGTACATCATCTCCAATGCATTGTGCTACAGTAAGTAATAGTATTCTCAAGAAACACTTACGAATATTCCTTATTGTTTTATAATGTACATAAATGCCAGTTAGTTAATCAATAATGTAAACCTATTTTGCCTGTGTTTACAGAGACATTGATGCACCATCGTGGTGCTATTAGGCTTCCTCACACATCTCACTCTGGGTTAAAGGACAGAACCCTTGGCGAGCACTTCCATGTTCATCCCTCTACAGTCAGGAGGATCATCGTCCAACAAGCCATCATCATGTACATTCTTTGAGAAGTTGATTATCTGGATGGTAAACAATTACTTTGAATAGGTTTTTTTCTCACTTTTGGGACATGATTTCTCCAGTGTGCCTGTACTGCTGAAGCATGGGTTTGACCATGTCCCATTGCTCTTTTAGCAGAAAATATCTTTAAGGAATTTTATGTTAATTAAGGCATGGTGGTGTTACTGCCAACTACTAAGAAGTAAATAATGTACAATTATAAAATACTACAACACATAACCAATTTACCAAAAGGGAGGGTGGAGGAAAGGGGAATGTAGGATTAGGGCAGTGCCAGTGGAATGTCAACTTATGTGCACTTATTAAATGACAGTGTACACATTTAGACCATCTATATTAATTTGTATGGAGGCTTTAACATTTTGCTTACACTTCATAAGCCACCCTAATTATACAACAGCCTGGTCCTTCTGACTCAAAGATGAACCAGAGTGCGCCATCTACTGGTCATTGTATGTCATCAACATCCTTCCGTTCAAAACATGCATGGGTAAGAAAAAAACTACAGAAGCAGCACAGGAGCATTTTGATGCATTTTAATATTGTAGTCAATGTTAGCTAAATAAGCCAGAATGACCATCACTTCTTTTATACAGAGTAGCTTTGACCACCAGAGTTGGCGATTCCCCTCCAAATAAAAATGACCTGCAGATGGAGGGGAGGGAATGGATAGTCAAGTTGAACTATAGCAGATGCATAGGGGCTGGAGCAAGTGGCAGTGTGCTTTCAGCTGGCTACAACTAGGCTCTACAATATTTACTTTTCGCTTAGCAGCATCCTCTAATTAATATCCCTTTTTTCGCTGCTGCTAATTGATAATGTTTTCAAATGTCATAATACCAAACGTAATACATGATCTAACCCACCAGGACTTTCAATAAAAATGGCTATAATTACTTGTCCTTAAAAGGTATGCTTAATATGCATAATAGCTCTGGCTATTATGTGTTGTGATTGTTTCAGGTAGCATGAGTGAGACCGACCATGGGACACGAGGTTGATCAATCTTGTTTTATCTAAAGAAAGATCAACTTTTGCAGCTCAAGTTATATTAGGGAAAATGGAAAAAAATCAACAAAGTTCGGCTATAAATTGTGAGACATTACCATGACTACATCAGTACGCTAGTTTCCTGTCATCTGATGAGAC
>CM055747.1:11476071-11522639 GCA_029465975.1 Dallia pectoralis | reverse complement strand
TGTGATGCCATCCTGATCCATGCCAAGGAGAGGCTCCATTTTCACCCAGCACCTCATCAGTGCAACACTGTTCCACGGAGACTAGTTCCCACAACACAGTGTGAAGTTCCCCGATACAGTGCTTGAAACAACCGTGGAGGCGTACCCCATGTTGAACAAGGCCAAGCTCAAAACCAAATCTATGAGAACAGTGAGTTCAAGGCTTGTAGTGCTGCAGTGCCCCTGTACCAGTTCTTCATGGAGAACAACCTTCAGGGCACTTTCACAGACTGTCATCCTCCTCAAGATCCTTGGACTTTCTGACGGGTGCACCCCAGGTGGTGAGAATGGGCAATCTTTCATCCTCTGCCCTGACCCTGAGCATCGGAGCCCCGCAGGGTTGCATACTCAGTACCCTGCTATACTCCCTGTTTACGCATGACTGCGTGGCCCCACACAGCCCCAACGTCATCTTCACGTTTGCTGACAACACCACCATCCAACAAGGATGAGAGAAAATACAGAGATAGGTTAAAGACCTGGCTACACAGTGCCAGGACGACAATCTCTCTTTTAACGTCGGGAAAACTAAGATGATGATCATCAACTTCAGGAAGCGGCAGGGGGGGAACATGCCCCCATACACATCGATGGAGCTGAAGTAGAGAGAGTACCTGTCTTCAAGTTCCTCGGGGTGTTCATCAGGGATGACCTCACATGGTCCAGGCAAGCTGACTCCGCAGTGAAAACTGCCCAAAACGCCTATACTTTCTGAGGAGACTCAAGAAGTTTGGCAGGTCAAAAAAACACTGAGCAACTTGTACAGGTGCACCATTGAGAGCATGCTGTCAGGCTGCATAACTGCTTGCTACGGGAGCTGCAACGCTGCTGACCGCAAGGCCCTCTAGAGGGGGGTAAAGACAGCAGAGTGCATCATTGGCTGCAACCTCCCTACGGTGCAAAGCATCTACCAATCAAGATGCCTCAGAAAAGTCAGAAATATCATTATGGACAACAGCCACCCAGGACATCGCCTGTTCACTCTGCTCCCATCTGATCGACGTTACCGCAGCATTGGTACACGCACTTCCAGACTAAAAACTGTTTTTACCCTCAGACCATTAAGCTCCTCAATCAGCAACACTGATTTACCTATCCATGTATATACTGGCACTAGATCACTTTTATTGCAGTATTTAAGTATTCAAGGTGTGCATACTGTCCATATTCGCTTCATTATGTATATCTAGTAGCTATGTACATTTACTACTGGTATCCACTACTGGCACTAGATCATTTTTATTGTAGTATTTAAGGTTCGCTTACTGTCCATATTCACACGTCAATATGTATATTTTTTAGCTATGTATATTCTGTACATTCTTTGGTCTTCTAACTATGTAGATGTTGCTTGCCATGTCATAAGAATTTCATTGTCCAGTTTGATGCAAGTCATTCTGTACACATGACAATAAAATACTTTGACTTGGTTTACTCATCCATATGATTTCAAACACAATATAAACACAGAATAGATGCACTGCTTTTAAGTCAAAAAAGAAAAAAAAAGTATTCACTCACATCATGAATTTAATTTAAATTTAACCCCCCCACTGATAATAAAAATAATTGACAAATTAAGTCATTAACACTGTACACATGTTAAACTAATGTACAACAATAAGTAAAATCTTAAAACAGAATATTTTTACCACAACTAAATCACCTACGATACAATTCCTTGTTGCTGGCAGAAAATGTTATGCTTGTGTAATAATAACCTCTATATAAAACGATTAGGATCTGCATGTAACATCACATACAGCAGGTTGAATAATAAAATGTATGTCACATAGGTTTAGCTCAAATGCTTACATACAATTCAAGGCATCACCAGTGCTTGTAGTAAACAATAACAAATCATAACAACATAGTGACTACAGATGATATTGCAAAAATAATAAACAAATGTGTTTTCAAAGAGATGGACACATCTCCCCAATGTTCCATCACTCACTACTAGAGATAACTGTTAAACGATATGGAAAACAGGAAGTAAAATACTACATTTATACATCCGTAAATCAAAAAGACAACCAAAAAAATATATAATTATATATAATTTGTACCGACCTGTTGTGTTTTGTACAATAATTATAAACAATGACTTCTCAGTTTTTAACCATGGGTAGACAGTAATGCCATTGGGCCATATTCTTCAATGTTTTCTTAAGTTATTTCTTAAATTCGTTCCTAAGGTCCTAAGAAAAGTCTTACTCAAATTCACGAACGTGTTCTTAAATGGCATAATTGTTCGTACCTACGTTCCTATAATGATGAATACCACGTCTTCGTAAATTGAAAACGCGTGTCCGTTGTTCCTAATTAGCATAGGTAAACGCCCCGGTATTTCACATAAAAGGGCATTAAACTGCAGGGCGGAGTGGAAACTCATCGTAGAAACGTGGAGAATGCAAAAATGCTTAAACCAATATGTATAGACAGTAGGCCTATAGAGGATCAGACGCCAAAAGAACAAATTACTTCTGTAGTTCAGAAGTGGAAATACTTCTGCAATAAGTGAACAGGCAAAAATATGTAATATTTAGCAGCACCAGTATACCCCCGACGTGTTGGGTTCGGTCTAAATGTCTATCATTACACTTGGGCTCTGTCTCTTGCGCCCCGGATTGCGCGGTGAATGAGTGATCAGGTGATGCGTTTCATTTAGCGAATGGATGCTGAGGAGGTGAAACGCAGGCAGGACTGTGGCCCATACATTTGGTTGCATCGGCCAAAAGATTAAAATCTCACTTTTAATGAAAAAAACGAGCCGGTTATACCGAATGCAAAAAATTGACAGTCTCTTAAAATATGACAGCAAAATGACCGGGTTCGGCCTTCGGGCTATTAAAAACTGTCCGGCTCAGGTCGAGCTCTGGCCGAATTCTGTCGGACCGGGTCGGGTCTCACTTTTTATCCCCGATTACAGCTCTAATCGGAATGATTAGACCGCAATCTCAGGGGTGCCATTCACAGAAAAGCATTAAATATATGAATATTATTTATAATGTTATTCTTCATAATATTTAAATCACTGTAGGCCTACAATTGATGAAAACGCAGAGACTAATGATTTGTCACGAAAATGTCAGCGCGCAAATCTGCGTAAGAGTGCTTTTCACTGTGCGTAGATTCTGTTCTTTCCTTAGAACAAATTCCAGATAAGTAAACATTGGTGAATGTCAGAATCTTCGTGGAAACTGCGTAAGTGGGTTTTAAGAACGAATTTCTTCTTAAGAACGGTTGAAGAATATGGCCCATTGTGTTTTACACAGAGATTATATGCCAACAGGCATGTTTCCACAATCTGCTTATCCATCCCAAATTCTGGCTATAAACATTAGTGGTGGAAAGTCAAAACGGACCTTAAGTCAATGTCAAATGTCTTCCTAATTACTTGAATAAACTGGTCTCTACAAAGGAAACACAGATGATATTGGCTGCTGCTGTAGTGGAGAGCTCGCCCTCTGCTGCCCCCTGGTGGCCAAGATTGAGACAGCTCTACTGGAGCAGAGGAGCATTGGTCTGTTTCCACTCTCTGAATTAAGGCGAGGTGAGGTCTGGGTCTGACAGCACCTGCTCAATGGTCAACAGGTCCGCTTCATTAGCCTAAGTTAATTATGGGCAGAGAACAAAAGTGTGAGGGAGAGAGGTCACAATACCTGCATAGAAATTTAACATGACACCGAATCAACACACCAATTGTAAAGAAAATAAAGACATTAGTTTGAGACTTCCACCAGAATATTTTTCAGTTGGCCAACGTACCTTTAGCGTGATGTTGAGTGTCCTAATGATGTGCAATTTCTCATTAATGTGCTGTTTTTTGCATCACTTTATGAAGGATGCAAAACAACTGTCAAGCCCCCACACTTTTTTTGCCTGGAAATAGGTTATGTATATTGACCTCATTTCTAAATAGCGAAACCAATGAACAAAAGTATCTTAAAATGCTGAGAGTGTATAATTTAAATGCATAGTACATGATTCATTTAAAAACCAGATTTGTGGAGTATAGATTAAATAAAAACATGCATCAATGTTCCAATAATTATTGTATATGCAGTATTCAGTTCTAGACAGGAACTCTATGGCCATAATGAAGTAGAACAAGATTTCAAGTCAGTTACACCTACAAAAAATGGATAAAGAGAAAAGGCGTGTGAGTCGAACTGAAATTTGATTAAGAAGCACTCTAACCGTCTCCTGTACCTGTGCCTTGCTCTGCCACCTCTCTAGAAGTTCCTAGTGATGCCAGAAGGGTTCTTCGTTCTCTTGATGCTTTGGAAGACGCCAAGTGTGAACCTGCACAGAGCACACTACAGTTTCCCTAGCAACTGGAGAGGCCTGCGAGACCAGACCATGTTTGGCCAAAAATGACATGGAACTCTGTGACGTGATCATGCTGACAGGTGAAGAGAAGGAACCGTTTGATTGGCTGGGTTGCTGGGAGGAGTTAAGGGGTGTCCTGAAACACCAGAGCAGAGATGGAGTTCACAGAAGAAAATGGAACAAGAGCCCAGAATGGTTTTGGGTCGAATTGTTCTCGTACACATGGTTTGAAGAAACTGACCTGATGTCCACTGCCTGGTGGACCAGATATATTCACAGAAATCATCTGCTCTGTGCACGGGGAGGGGGGGACTCCGTCGATTCTGCCTCCTCATGGTCACTCTCCTCACTGTAACACTCTGGTACAAAATACCAAGGTGACATTTGTCTACACTCTCCTGACACAATATTCCTCAGTTGTTGAATGGACAAAAGTTTAGAAATGTTTTTTGTGGGATCATCATGAAAACATACCAGCAGTGTTGCTGATTGTAGGTTCAAATTGGAGTCCAAGCTTATTCAACCACCTGCAACAGGCAGTAAGGGAGAAACAGACTGACAGTCTTCACTGTGCTCATGACACCCAACGTGACTTATTTATGGCTCTGTTATTTACCTTTTCATAACAACAGTCACTGATCATTTCAAACATTTCAGACACAAACATTTGTATTAAAGTCTAGCAGATGAAGTATCTACACACTTAAGTCGGAGGACTACCTCTATATCCCTGACCTCCAGAGAGCCATTTTGGTGAAACTGCTGCAATCAAATCAAAGAAAGTCATCCAACACGAAGACCCAAGACAACCTGGTCTCATTCCTGAACAATAGCAGAATCTCTCATCTACAGAGTGGCTGAGGACCAGATACTAAATAAGTTATCAAAACTGATCAGTCGTCCCTTCTGACATTCCATTCTCTAACATTCAAGGGATGAGTTACTACTTTGTGGCGAAATAACATACATTTCAGAGCAGAGAGAGATGTGGAAGTGGATCTTTCATTTATTTAAATGGGTTAGAATTAGTAGATAATCAATTCATGATTCTATGAGTCTCCTCTGGCAAGCCATAATGCTCCCATACATTTTCTGAGACAGGAAAGAGAACAGTGACTCAAACGTTAGCTTCTCTTGAGATTGTTTAGATGGATACACAATACAAACAGGTCAGGGGTCAGTACCACATGTTGTCATTAATATCACTGACACAACTGAGACACTCACCTGTTTGGAGCACAGTGCAGCAGTTGGACCCTGGTTGATGTCCACCTCCATCAGCAGTGGGATGAGGGAGAGGTTGCAGGGGGGAGCCGCCGTCTTCTTGGACACATTTATCCTGTTTATTAATGCGCTATAGTCCCACTGTTTAAATCGGACCCCTAAACAGCTTCCTGAGGAAGGCAGAGCACAGAGTTACTGTACTATCTGTATGAGCTAACTGGAGAAAGAAGAGCTAAGGGCAGGACAGTACGATTCATATTCTGGTTTACATTAAGCACATTTTGACAACTAGATTATTCCTTTACTGCAGCCATGTGAAGGTGATTTCATGAGGTCACAGGATTACAATACCTTTCTCCAGAACCCTTAATCATTAAGGCAGGTAGTTTGGTCTCTGCTCTGGCGGGCACCAGGGGGATGGCCTGAGCTTTTGGGGGCAGACGGTGGCAGCGGTTGACAGCTGCCGTTGGGGACCTGGCCAGCTTGCAGGGCTCGATGATCAGAAATGGATGGGAGTTGCTGGGGCGTGGCACTGGAGGAAACAGGTGCAACTTGCAGTCTTCAGATCTGGGGAAATGTAAGGAACTTTCTTAATTTCTATTTCATGGGGCCATCATTTATATATTCAAACATTTAACTGTTACATGATAGGAGTCTGATAAAGTACAGCGGAGTACAAACAAATGCTCTGAAATGCAGACAGATGCCGAAGAAAACAAGTTGGGAAGTTACCCCCACACTTCCTGAAGCAGGACTACATACAGTATATACAGAACTTCACATAGAATGGATGCAGCTAAATGGAAGCTGCTTTCTTTGGGAAATATGGTTCTAACATGTAAGTTCAAGAGGAAAGGCTCTGTCCAAATACGTTTTACCTTTACCAATTTATATGAGCATAAAATGCTTATCAATTATTACCTATAAAGCCACATGTAAAGCCATGAGTGATTCATAGGTACTGCAATTATTGGGAATGACACAACCGTATTTACTTTTGGATCAATCATTCCTCCTGCTTACCTCATTGAATAGATACAGCATCTGTGCAAGGCAGGTTTTACGCTTGCATTTCAATTCAGCCAGTTTGGCACTCCAACCTTCTAACACCTGTTTCCTGTACACATCCAGCTTGGTCAGGAGGGAGTACATTTTCTTTATTGTCCTTCAGCTCCTGTGCTGCCTGTGTCCGTTTTTGCTGAAAATATAAGGAAAAATATTGTACTGCTTGGTAAAAAAACAAAAACTGTACAAAAAGAGACAATGGGAATAAACCATACCTGACTTGCTTCATTGATTTGAAGGCAGTGAACTTCTGGAGTAGGCAGGCCAGTCTCATTCCCTCCATGTCCTGAATGCAGGTAATCAGGTATTTGGCCATGCAATGAAGTTCAGGGGAGATTTGTCCTTTGATAGCAGCCTGCATTAGTAGTTTCAGGTTAGTCACCTGAGACTGCATATTCACCTGGCAGGTCTCCCCCATCATCATGCCCTCCAGTATCCCCTCCACCACAATCTTCATCTTGTACCTTTCAAGGTCCTCCTTCCAGTCAGCTGTCTTGGTCAGTAGGTTTTTCAGTACCAACATTGTTGTCTCCTCCTGAGTGGCTTCTCTACTGGCCCACTGTCAGGTGTCATTATGGAGAGGTGACATGCCATCTTCACTCTGGCCTGCTCTTCCTCTACGAAGAGGTCAGAGGACGAGGTGGAGACATGGCGTGTGGAAGACTACATGGCTTTCTTGTCGTCTTCCATGAGCTCATGCATGCTGGTGTCCACACTCTCCATGTCCTGGGCTTGCATGGTGAAAGTAGACAAGTCCCCTGGTGACATCTTTGGTAGATTTGTTATGGACTTCTGCTCATTTTATACTATTGGGGGAAGCCTGGAATACTTGAATAGGGCTGGGGTGACCTCTGTCAGCGTTAGGCTCTGAAGCATAGGAGATTTCATCACCTGCTCAAGAGATTCCTCAGCAGAACCTTGTTTCCCTGACATGGTGTCCCGCAGCTTACGGATCTGAAGCTGGTGAGCTGCATTCTCCTCCTTAAGCAGAAGGTTTTCAGCTTCCTGCTGGTCGATCCTTCTGTTCTTGAATCCACAGAGCTCATGAAGACGTCTTATAGAAGCTTCAATGTCTAACATGAACTTCTGGATCTTGTGATGCTTCTTCCCAAGGAACTCCTCAGCCAAGTCACTCGCTTCTTGGATGTCCTTGTCCATTTCCACCACAGTCAACCCCCTGCCCTACAGCAATAAACCAATCACATGTTATTAATAAAGGACCCCTGGCCTACAGCAATAAACCAATCACATGTTATTTATAAAGGACTCCTGGCCTACAGCAATAAACCAATCACATGTTATTTATAAAGGGCTCCTGCCCTACAGCAATAAACCAATCACATGTTATTTATAAAGGACCCCTGGCCTACAGCAATAAACCAATCACATGTTATTTATAAAGGACCCCTGGTCTACAGCAATAAACCAATCACATGTTATTTATAAAGGACCCCTGGTCTACAGCAATAAACCAATCACATGTTATTTATAAAGGACCCTGGCCTACAGCAATCAACCAACCACATGTTATTTATAAAGGACCCCTGGCCTACAGCAATAAACCAATCACATGTTATTTATAAAGGACCCCTGGCCTACAGCAATAAAACCAATGTTATTTATAAAGGACTCACAGCAATGTTATTTATAAAGGACCCCTGGTCTACAGCAATAAACCAATCACATGTTATTTATAAAGGACCCTGGCCTACAGCAATCAACCAACCACATGTTATTTATAAAGGACCCCTGGCCTACAGCAATAAACCAATCACATGTTATTTATAAAGGACCCCTGGCCTACAGCAATCAACCAACCACATGTTATTTATAAAGGACCCTGGCCTACAGCAATAAACCAATCACATGTTATTTATAAAGGGCCCCTGGTCTACAGCAATAAACCAATCACATGTTATTTATAAAGGGCTCCTGCCCTACAGCAATAAACCAATCACATGTTATTTATAAAGGGCCCCTGGTCTACAGCAATAAACCAATCACATGTTATTTATAAAGGGCCCCTGGTCTACAGCAATAAACCAATCACATGTTATTTATAAAGGACCCCTGGCCTACAGCAATAAACCAATCACATGTTATTTATAAAGGACCCCTGGTCTACAGCAATAAACCAATCACATGTTATTTATAAAGGGCCCCTGGTCTACAGCAATAAACCAATCACATGTTATTTATAAAGGGCCCCTGGCCTACAGCAATAAACCAATCACATGTTATTTATAAAGGGCCCCTGGCCTACAGCAATAAACCAATCACATGTTATTTATGAAGCCCTTTAAATTACAACCATATACAGTATTCTGGCCTAGACATCAAAAAACAAATTACATAATCTGATGAACTATTATACATATACCAATTACCACAGCTTACATACTGATTATAATTATAATTACAATACACAGTAGAGGGTGGTTAAGTCAGCACAATCTATAATTGGCTGATCTCCGCAATGCCTTATAAAAGCATGGAACTTCACAGAGGACTATATCCACATAGGCTACGTTCTGTTCACACTTCACAATACTGTTGTCTGATCTATTACTGGAGCATCAGGACACGGTCTACCAGACACACAAACAGTCTCTACTTCTCAATCAGAAACATTAATCTCCTGATCATATTAATATGGGAAAAATGTTTATGTGCTGGTCAATTTGCCATATAACGCACATTAGCATATATTAATATAACCATTGTAATTATGCCAATTTTGTTGTTCACAATGGTGCCATGTGATTCAGTGCATTTGACAAATAAAATACCTTGACTTGACCTTGACTATAAAACACATCAGCACCGGAGAATCAGTATTTCATATGTGTTTTGGTCCAGTTATGGTGCTTTTGGCACTGTTTCACTTACTCAAGTCTTGGAGCGACTGGGTTACTTCGCCATGGTTCGTTTCCTTTTCCAGGTTAGACTCCATCAGTGACTCTATGGCAGCACGCTGCTTGTCATGTCTTTTCCACACCTGGACCTCGTCCATATTGTCTGACGAGGCCATGCGCCAATCTGCTAGTGTCGGGTTCAGACAGTCGTGCACCATATCAAAGCTTTCCTGTAGGTAGAGAGGAGATAATGTTGAAAACTTTAATGGATCCTACCTGAGTTACTGTTTTATATTTAATCATGACATCACTTGTGTATATACAATTCAGTCAACAAAAGCTCTAGATCATGATGAGTTAACATACAGTATTTCAGTAACACGTACATATTACTCCACCACCCTTGTAATAGCAGTCCTATATGATCTTAGCTGTAACCAATCAGCTTTAAAATCACATATAAAAGGTAGTTGGCTTCCACTTTATGTGATTTACAAAAATATTACTCACTTGTTCTATTCAGTTGAGCACTCTCCAATGTTCTTAGTACCACCTCATCAGAATCTGGTACAACTTGATGTGTAGAAGGGATCTCGTCCAAATCGATGTCACTCGATGTTGGTGTATCCTCCATGGTCCCTAATGATAACATGTTAATAACATTTGTATTTAACCATAGAAAGAAATTAGAAAGAATATAACTTGACCGTTATCTCGTCGTCTCATCAGATGACAGGAAACTAGCGTACTTCGCCGAACTTTGTTGATTTTTTTTTACATTTTCCCTAATATAACTTGAGCTGCAAAAGTTGATCTTTCTTTAGATAAAACAAGATTGATCAACCTCGTGTCCCATGGTCGGTCTCACTCATGCTACCTGAAACAATCACAACACATAATAGCCAGAAAAGACTTTTCAAGACATGTAAACATAGCCATTGTTATGGAAATTCCTAGTGGGTTAGATCATGTATTACTTTAATATATTCACCTCTGGTTTTATGAAATTAGAAAACATTATCAATCAACAGCAGCGCAGAAAGGTATTATAATTAGAGGATGCTGCTAAGCGAAAAAAGTAAATATTGTAGAGCCTAGTTGTAGCCAGCTGAAAGCACACTGCCACTTGCTCCAGCCCCTATGCATCTGCTATAGTTCAACTTGACTATCCATTCCCTCCCCTCCATCTGCAGGTCATTTTTATTTGGAGGGGAATCGCCAACTCTGGTGGTCAAAGCTACTCTGTATTAAAGAAGTGATGGTCATTCTGGCTTATTTAGCTAACATTGACTACAATATTAAAATGCATCAAAATGCTCCTGTGCTGCTTCTGTAGTTCTTTTCTTACCCATGCATGTTTTGAATGGAAGGATGTTGATGACATACAATGACCAGTAGATGGCGCACTCTGGTTGATCTTTGAGTCAGAAGGACCAGGCTGTTGTATAATTAGTGTGGCGTATGAAGTGTAAGCAAAATGTTAAAGCCTCCATACAAATTAATATAGATGGTCTAAATGTGTACACTGTCATTTAATAAGTGCACATAAGTTGACATTCCACTGGCACTGCCCTAATCCTACATTCCCCTTTCCTCCACCCTCCCTTTTGGTAAATTGGTTATGTGTTGTAGTATTTTATAATTGTACATAATTTACTTCTTAGTAGTTGGCAGTAACACCACCATGCCTTAATTAACATAAAATTCCTTAAATATATTTTCTGCTAAAAGAGCAATGGGACATATTCAAACCCATGCTTCAGCAGTACATGCACACTGGAGAAATCATCTCCAAAAAGTAAGTGAGAAAAAAACCTATTCAAAGTAATTGTTTACCATCCAGATGATCAACTTCTCAAAGAATGTACATGATGATGGCTTGTTGGACGATGATCCTCCTGACTGTAGAGGGATGTACATGGAAGTGCTTGCCAAGGGTTCTGTCCTTTAACCCAGAGTGAGATGTGTGAGGAAGCCTAATAGCACCACGATGGTGCATCAATGTCTCTGTAAACACAGGCAAAATAGGTTTACATTATTGATTAACTAACTGGCATTTATGTACATTATAAAACAATAAGGAATATTCGTAAGTGTTTCTTGAGAATACTATTACTTACTGTAGCACAATGCATTGGAGATGATGTACTGTACAGTAACAGGCGAGTCAGTCCAAATAAACCGGGATGTCAAAGATAGAACTGAATAAAGACAGAACAGAAAAGGACAACAGTAGGAAAGAAATGTCACATGACTGTCAGCAAAAACCTTTTGTTTTACTGAATTCCTAAACAGGCAGATTTTTGCTGGACTAATATTTAATAGGCAATATACTTGTTGAACCATATAACATGGATAGTATTGCAACCATTACAGTAAACCACGTAAAGCCTTTGCCAATAATTTAGAGAACAACAGTTTTCTAACTAGCTAAAGCCAGCTTCTCATTCATAAATGTGACAGACAAATTAAACACAATGTTCCGCACAACACCAAAAACTAACAGTATGGAGGAAATGACACAACTTGAAGTGTAAAATTAATTGTCACAAAAAGGCACCAGTCTTATTGCCAGTTCGTGAATATGACAGACACTTGGCTATTACAAAACGTTATGCACCATTATACGCACATAGACACAGTCAGTGAACATACAAGACCAAACTCACAAATAGAAATACTAAATTATAAAACGACTACAGCCTTAAGCTTGCGAGCTAACATGCTTACTTAGCTGCCTTTGAATGTAAATCTTCTGAGCTAAAAACGTAATGTTAGCTAAATTGTTAACACAACATTTATAAAGTAATACGAAGCAAAAACCGCTTAATACATCTAATAAGTCAAATACATACGAAAATGCAAATATACTTACTAATAGCGCACTTTGGTTTGAGTTCTCCATAACGAATGGTTGAAATCTGGACATGTGGTTAATGCAAAATCAAAACAAAAAATTGGCAGCAAACAGACCGGTGCAATGTGATACTAGATGCCGTAATTTATATATACATAAACACCTACTTAACGTAACCTCATATACGCATGCATATAAACATATCTCTGCAACAAGTGCATAATGAGGCTAATTACTAATGTAATGTCAGCTAGTCATTCGCTCTAAGACCCGGACCTCTTAATTTATTAATCAGATATAAAAATTCCAAAGATTTAAATGAATAGAATAAAGTAATCATAGTACGAAAATATAAATAAAAAACATTATGCCTAATCGCTCAAGCGGAAACAATTTTTCTGACTGTGCCCAGCCTTACCTGTTGTACCTGTCAATCAAACACAGTGTCAACCAATGAAGCAAAGATGTGTGGGGGTCTGGGGGCGGGTCTAGCCAACAGACAAGTCAACTAGCATCTCGGCCACAAGACGACAGACAGCTGTAAATCGGAAAATGAATCGCAAACGATTATAAATATAAAGCTAAGTGTAAAATTTGCCTAAATAAAATCTCCCATAAAGCCGGGTCTACCCACAATGTACATCGCCATATGCCAACTGTGCACCCAACTGTAAAGTTAGATGTGGGCATGATAGTGATAGTGGTGTATTTGTATTTGATATGGTGCAATATTATTGTGTTATGCTGTTCAGGTTTTATATGTTATAAAAGGTTAGATTTATATGCATGTTGTTTATAAACATTAAAACGTTATATTTTAAACACAAATGTTTTATAATATGTTTTTTCTATAACCGTCCAATTACTTTTTTGTTATGATTATATTGAGTATTTCAGTAGAACTGTTTTAACCAGTGGCCTTCTGCGGCTTTAGACCGGAGTTCTTCAAATAAGATCCACAAAACATTACAGAGGTAAAATTACAAAGCAGTGATATTGTAAACATACCAGTCGATAGACGTTCAAATCGGGCGCCCGGTGTTTATTCTGGCTGGTTTTCTGCTTAACACAATAACAAACTATCGCACGGTTTTTTAAAGAGCCGTTTGGGAGCCGAAAGCACCGGCATGCCCATCACTTGTCAGCTACCAGGGCGGTGCAGAGACCTTGGGAGGGGCAGGAGCTCAAAGTATAAGGGGCACATTGAACAAGGCTTTAAATAGCGCTGCTCTAAATATCAATACAGCAATATATCACTATATATATATATAACACTGGCAGGTCCTATCCTATCCACTAACACTAGCAGGTCCTATCCTATCCACTAACACTGGCAGGTCCTATCCTATCCACTAACACTGGTAGGTCCTATCCTATCCACTAACACTGGGAGGTCCTATCCTATCCACTAACACTGGCAGGTCCTATCCTATCCACTAACACTGGCAGGTCCTATCCTATCCACTAACACTGGCAGGTCCTATCCTATCCACTAACACTGGCAGGTCCTATCCTATCCACTAACACACTGGCAGGTCCTATCCTATCCACTAACACACTGGCAGGTCCTATCCTATCCACTAACACTGGCAGGTCCTATCCTATCCACTAACACTGGCAGGTCCCTATCCACTAACACTGGCAGGTCCTATCCACCACTAACACTGGCAGGTCCTATCCTATCCACTAACACTGGCAGGTCCTATCCTATCCACTAACACTGGCAGGTCCTATCCTATCCACTAACACTGGCAGGTCCTATCCTATCCACTAACACTGGCAGGTCCTATCCTATCCACTAACACTGGCAGGTCCTATCCTATCCACTAACACTGGCAGGTCCTATCCTATCCACTAACACTGGCAGGTCCTATCCTATCCACTAACACTGGCAGGTCCTATCCACTAACACTGGCAGGTCCTATCCTATCCACTAACACTGGCAGGTCCTATCCTATCCACTAACACTGGCAGGTCCTATCCTACTAACACTGGCAGGTCCTATCCCAGTTAACACTATCCACCACTAACACTGGCAGGTCCTATCCTATCCACTAACACTGGCAGGTCCTATCCTATCCACTAACACTGGCAGGTCCTATCCATCCACTAACACTGGCAGGTCCTATCCTATCCACTAACACTGGCAGGTCCTATCCTATCCACTAACACTGGCAGGTCCTATCCTATCCACTAACACTGGCAGGTCCTATCCTATCCACTAACACTCCAGTGTTAGTGGATAGGACCTGCCAGTGTTAGTGGATAGGATAGGACCTGCCAGTGTTAGTGGATAGGACCTGCCAGTGTTAGTGGATAGGATAGACCTGCCAGTGTTAGTGGATAGGATAGGACCTGCCAGTGTTAGTGGATAGGATAGGACCTGCCAGTGTTAGTGGATAGGATAGGACCTGCCAGTGTTAGTGGATAGGATAGGACCCACCAGTGTTAGTGGATAGGATAGGACCCGCCAGTGTTAGTGGATAGGATAGGACCTGCCAGTGTTAGTGGATAGGATAGGACCTGCCAGTGTTAGTGGATAGGACCTGCCTGCCAGTGTTAGTGGATAGGATAGGACCTGCCAGTGTTAGTGGATAGACCTGCTAGTGGATAGGACCTGCCAGTGTTAGTGGATAGGATAGGACCTGCCAGTGTTAGTGGATAGGATAGGACCTGCCAGTGTTAGTGGATAGGACCTGCCAGTGTTAACTGGATAGGATAGGACCTGCCAGTGTTAGTGGATAGGATAGGACCTGCTAGTGTTAGTGGATAGGATAGGACCTGCCAGTGTTAGTGGATAGGATAGGACCCGCCAGTGTTAGTGGATAGGATAGGACTCACTAGTGTTAGTGGATAGGATAGGACCCGCCAGTGTTAGTGGATAGGATAGGACCTCCCAGTGTTAGTGGATAGGATAGGACCTGCCAGTGTTAGTGGATAGGACCTGCTAGTGTTAGTGGATAGGATAGGACCTGCTAGTGTTAGTGGATAGGATAGGACCTGCTAGTGTTAGTGGATATGATAGGACCTGCCAGTGTTATATATATATATATAGTGATATATTGCTGTATTGATATTTAGAGCAGCGCTATTTAAAGCCTTGTTCAATGTGCCCCTTATACTTTGAGCTCCTGCCCCTCCCAAGGTCTCTGCACCGCCCTGGTAGCTGACAAGTGATGGGCATGCCGGTGCTTTCGGCTCCCAAACGGCTCTTTAAAAAAACCGTGCGATAGTTTGTTATTGTGTTAAGCAGAAAACCAGCCAGAATAAACACCGGGCGCCCGATTTGAACGTCTATCGACTGGTATGTTTACAATATCACTGCTTTGTAATTTTACCTCTGTAATGTTTTGTGGATGTTATTTTTTTGTGGATTCTACTGAAATACTCAATATAATCATAACAAAAAAGTAATTGGACGGTTATAGAAAAAACATATTATAAAACATTTGTGTTTAAAATATAACGTTTTAATGTTTATAAACAACATGCATATAAATCTAACCTTTTATAACATATAAAACCTGAACAGCATAACACAATAATATTGCACCATATCAAATACACCACTATCACTATCATGCCCACATCTAACTTTACAGTTGGGTGCACAGTTGGCATATGGCGATGTACATTGTGGGTAGACCCGGCTTTATGGGAGATTTGATTTAGGCAAATTTTACACTTAGCTTTATATTTATAATCGTTTCCGATTCATTTTCCGATTTACAGCTGTCTGTCGTCTTGTGGCCGAGATGCTAGTTGACTTGTCTGTTGGCTAGACCCGCCCCCAGACCCCCACACATCTTTGCTTCATTGGTTGACACTGTGTTTGATTGACAGGTACAACAGGTAAGGCTGGGCACAGTCAGAAAAAAATTGTTTCCGCTTGAGCGATTAGGCATAATGTTTTTTATTTATATTTTCGTACTATGATTACTTTATTCTATTCATTTAAATCTTTGGAATTTTTATATCTGATTAATAAATTAAGAGGTCCGGGTCTTAGAGCGAATGACTAGCTGACATTACATTAGTAATTAGCCTCATTATGCACTTGTTGCAGAGATATGTTTATATGCATGCGTATATGAGGTAACGTTAAGTAGGTGTTTATGTATATATAAATTACGGCATCTAGTATCACATTGCACCGGTCTGTTTGCTGCCAATTTTTTGTTTTGATTTTGCATTAACCACATGTCCAGATTTCAACCATTCGTTATGGAGAACTCAAACCAAAGTGCGCTATTAGTAAGTATATTTGCATTTTCGTATGTATTTGACTTATTAGATGTATTAAGCGGTTTTTGCTTCGTATTACTTTATAAATGTTGTGTTAACAATTTAGCTAACATTACGTTTTTAGCTCAGAAGATTTACATTCAAAGGCAGCTAAGTAAGCATGTTAGCTCGCAAGCTTAAGGCTGTAGTCGTTTTATAATTTAGTATTTCTATTTGTGAGTTTGGTCTTGTATGTTCACTGACTGTGTCTATGTGCGTATAATGGTGCATAACGTTTTGTAATAGCCAAGTGTCTGTCATATTCACGAACTGGCAATAAGACTGGTGCCTTTTTGTGACAATTAATTTTACACTTCAAGTTGTGTCATTTCCTCCATACTGTTAGTTTTTGGTGTTGTGCGGAACATTGTGTTTAATTTGTCTGTCACATTTATGAATGAGAAGCTGGCTTTAGCTAGTTAGAAAACTGTTGTTCTCTAAATTATTGGCAAAGGCTTTACGTGGTTTACTGTAATGGTTGCAATACTATCCATGTTATATCGTTCAACAAGTATATTGCCTATTAAATATTAGTCCAGCAAAAATCTGCCTGTTTAGGAATTCAGTAAAACAAAAGGTTTTTGCTGACAGTCATGTGACATTTCTTTCCTACTGTTGTCCTTTTCTGTTCTGTCTTTATTCAGTTCTATCTTTGACATCCCGGTTTATTTGGACTGACTCGCCTGTTACTGTACAGTACATCATCTCCAATGCATTGTGCTACAGTAAGTAATAGTATTCTCAAGAAATACTTACGAATATTCCTTATTGTTTTATAATGTACATAAATGCCAGTTAGTTAATCAATAATGTAAACCTATTTTGCCTGTGTTTACAGAGACATTGATGCACCATCGTGGTGCTATTAGGCTTCCTCACACATCTCACTCTGGGTTAAAGGACAGAACCCTTGGCGAGCACTTCCATGTACATCCCTCTACAGTCAGGAGGATCATCGTCCAACAAGCCATCATCATGTACATTCTTTGAGAAGTTGATCATCTGGATGGTAAACAATTACTTTGAATAGGTTTTTTTCTCACTTACTTTTTGGAGATGATTTCTCCAGTGTGCATGTACTGCTGAAGCATGGGTTTGAATATGTCCCATTGCTCTTTTAGCAGAAAATATATTTAAGGAATTTTATGTTAATTAAGGCATGGTGGTGTTACTGCCAACTACTAAGAAGTAAATTATGTACAATTATAAAATACTACAACACATAACCAATTTACCAAAAGGGAGGGTGGAGGAAAGGGAATGTAGGATTAGGGCAGTGCCAGTGGAATGTCAACTTATGTGCACTTATTAAATGACAGTGTACACATTTAGACCATCTATATTAATTTGTATGGAGGCTTTAACATTTTGCTTACACTTCATAAGCCACCTAATTATACAACAGCCTGGTCCTTCTGACTCAAAGATGAACCAGAGTGCGCCATCTACTGGTCATTGTATGTCCTCAACATCCTTCCGTTCAAAACATGCATGGGTAAGAAAAAACTACAGAAGCAGCACAGGACCATTTTGATGCATTTTAATATTGTACTCAATGTTAGCTAAATAAGCCAGAATGACCATCACTTCTTTAATACAGAGTAGCTTTGACCACCAGAGGTGGCGATTCCCCTCCAAATAAAAATGACCTGCAGATGGAGGGGAGGGAATGGATAGTCAAGTTGAACTATAGCAGATGCATAGGGGCTGGAGCAAGTGGCAGTGTGCTTTCAGCTGGCTACAACTAGGCTCTACAATATTTACTTTTTTCGCTTAGCACCATCCTCTAATTATAATACCTTTCTGCGCTGCTGTTGATTGATAATGTTTTCTAATTTCATAAAACCAGAGGTGAATATATTAAAGTAATACATGATCTAACCCACTAGGAATTTCCATAACAATGGCTATGTTTACATGTCTTGAAAAGTCTTTTCTGGCTATTATGTGTTGTGATTGTTTCAGGTAGCATGAGTGAGACCGACCATGGGACACGAGGTTGATCAATCTTGTTTTATCTAAAGAAAGATCAACTTTTGCAGCTCAAGTTATATTAGGGAAAATGTAAAAAAAAATCAACAAAGTTCGGCGAAGTACGCTAGTTTCCTGTCATCTGATGAGACGACGAGATAACGGTCAAGTTATATTCTTTCTAATTTCTTTCTATGGTTAAATACAAATGTTATTAACATGTTTATCATTAGGGACCATGGAGGATACACCAACATCGAGTGACATCGATTTGGACGAGATCGCTTCTACACATCAAGTTGTACCAGATTCTGATGAGGTGGTACTAAGAACATTGGAGAGTGCTCAACTGAATAGAACAAGTGAGTAATATTTTTGTAAATCACATAAAGTGGAAGCCAACTACCTTTTATATGTGATTTTAAAGCTGATTGGTTACAGCTAAGATCATATAGGACTGCTATTACAAGGGTGGTGGAGTAATATGTACGTGTTACTGAAATACTGTATGTTAACTCATCATGATCTAGAGCTTTTGTTGACTGAATTGTATATACACAAGTGATGTTATGATTAAATATAAAACAGTAACTTAGGTAGGATCCATTAAAGTTTTCAACATTATCTCCTCTCTACCTACAGGAAAGCTTTGATATGGTGCACGACTGTCTGAACCCGACACTAGCAGATTGGCGCATGGCCTCGTCAGACAATATGGACGAGGTCCAGGTGTGGAAAAGACATGACAAGCAGCGTGCTGCCATAGAGTCACTGATGGAGTCTAACCTGGAAAAGGAAACGAACCATGGCGAAGTAACCCAGTCGCTCCAAGACTTGAGTAAGTGAAACAGTGCCAAAAGCACCATAACTGGACCAAAACACATATGAAATACTGATTCTCCGGTGCTGATGTGTTTTATAGTCAAGGTCAAGTCAAGGTATTTTATTTGTCAAATGCACTGAATCACATGGCACCATTGTGAACAACAAAATTGGCATAATTACAATGGTTATATTAATATATGCTAATGTGCGTTATATGGCAAATTGACCAGCACATAAACATTTTTCCCATATTAATATGATCAGGAGATTAATGTTTCTGATTGAGAAGTAGAGACTGTTTGTGTGTCTGGTAGACCGTGTCCTGATGCTCCAGTAATAGATCAGACAACAGTATTGTGAAGTGTGAACAGAACGTAGCCTATGTGGATATAGTCCTCTGTGAAGTTCCATGCTTTTATAAGGCATTGCGGAGATCAGCCAATTATAGATTGTGCTGACTTAACCACCCTCTACTGTGTATTGTAATTATAATTATAATCAGTATGTAAGCTGTGGTAATTGGTATATGTATAATAGTTCATCAGATTATGTAATTTGTTTTTTGATGTCTAGGCCAGAATACTGTATATGGTTGTAATTTAAAGGGCTTCATAAATAACATGTGATTGGTTTATTGCTGTAGGCCAGGGGCCCTTTATAAATAACATGTGATTGGTTTATTGCTGTAGGCCAGGGGCCCTTTATAAATAACATGTGATTGGTTTATTGCTGTAGACCAGGGGCCCTTTATAAATAACATGTGATTGGTTTATTGCTGTAGACCAGGGGCCCTTTATAAATAACATGTGATTGGTTTATTGCTGTAGGGCAGGAGCCCTTTATAAATAACATGTGATTGGTTTATTGCTGTAGACCAGGGGCCCTTTATAAATAACATGTGATTGGTTTATTGCTGTAGGCCAGGGGTCCTTTATAAATAACATGTGGTTGGTTGATTGCTGTAGGCCAGGGGTCCTTTATAAATAACATGTGATTGGTTTATTGCTGTAGGCCAGGGGTCCTTTATAAATAACATGTGGTTGGTTTATTGCTGTAGGCCAGGAGTCCTTTATAAATAACATGTGATTGGTTTATTGCTGTAGACCAGGGGCCCTTTATAAATAACATGTGATTGGTTTATTGCTGTAGGCCAGGGGTCCTTTATTAATAACATGTGATTGGTTTATTGCTGTAGGCCAGGAGTCCTTTATAAATAACATGTGATTGGTTTATTGCTGTAGGCCAGGAGTCCTTTATAAATAACATGTGATTGGTTTATTGCTGTAGGCCAGGAGTCCTTTATAAATAACATGTGATTGGTTTATTGCTGCAGGCAGGGGGTTGACTGCGGTGGAAATGGACAAAGAATCCAAGAAGCGAGTGACTTGTCTGAGGAGTTCCTTGGGAAGAAGCATCACAAGATCCAGAAGTTCATGTTAGACATTGAAGCTTCTATAGGACGTCTTCATGAGCTCTGTGGATTCAAGAACAGAAGGATCGACCAGCAGGAAGCTGAAAACCTTCTGCTTAAGGAGGAGAATGCAGCTCACCAGCTTCAGATCCGTAAGCTGCGGGACACCATGTCAGGGAAACAAGGTTCTGCTGAGGAATCTCTTGAGCAGGTGATGAAATCTCCTATGCTTCAGAGCCTAACGCTGACAGAGGTCACCCCAGCCCTATTCAAGTATTCCAGGCTTCCCCCAATAGTATAAAATGAGCAGAAGTCCATAACAAATCTACCAAAGATGTCACCAGGGGACTTGTCTACTTTCACCATGCAAGCCCAGGACATGGAGAGTGTGGAAACCAGCGTGCATGAGCTCATGGAAGACGACAAGAAAGCCATGTAGTCTTCCACACGCCATGTCTCCACCTCGTCCTCTGACCTCTTCGTAGAGGAAGAGCAGGCCAGAGTGAAGATGGCACGTCACCTCTCCATCATGACACCTGACAGTGGGCCAGTAGAGAAGCCACTCAGGAGGAGACAATAATTCCCAATAATTGCAGTACCTATGAATCACTCATGGCTTTACATGTGGCTTTATAGGTAATAATTAATAAGGATGTTATGCTCATATAAATTGGTAAAGGTAGAACGTATTTGGACAGAGCCTTTCCTCTTCAACATGTACATTTTAGAACCATATTTCCCAAAGAAAGCAGCTTCCATTTAGCTGCATCCATTCTATGTGAAGTTCTGTATATACTGTATGTAGTCCTGCTTCAGGAAGTGTGGGGGTAACTTCCCAACTTGTTTTCTTCGGAATCTGTCTGCATTTCAGAGCATTTTGTTTGTACTCCGCTGTACTTTATCAGACTCCTATCATGTAACATTTAAATGTTTGAATATATAAATGATGGCCCCATGAAATAGAAATTAAGAAAGTTCCTTACATTTCCCCAGATCTGAAGACTGCAAGTTGCACCTGTTTCCTCCAGTGCCACGCCCCAGCAACTCCCATCCATTTCTGATCATCGAGCCCTGCAAGCTGGCCAGGTCCCCAACGGCAGCTGTCAACCGCTGCCACCGTCTGCCCCCAAAAGCTCAGGCCATCCCCCTGGTGCCCGCCAGAGCAGAGACCAAACTACCTGCCTTAATGATTAAGGGTTCTGGAGAAAGGTATTGTAATCCTGTGACCTCATGAAATCACCTTCACATGGCTGCAGTAAAGGAATAATCTAGTTGTCAAAATGTGCTTAATGTAAACCAGAATATGAATCGTACTGTCCTGCCCTTAGCTCTTCTTTCTCCACTTAGCTCATACAGATACAGTAACTCTGTGCTCTGCCTTCCTCAGGAAGCTGTTTAGGGGTCCGATTTAAACAGTGGGACTATAGCGCATTAATAAACAGGATAAATGTGTCCAAGAAGACGGCGGCTCCCCCCTGCAACCTCTCCCTCATCCCACTGCTGATGGAGGTGGACATCAACCAGGGTCCAACTGCTGCACTGTGCTCCAAACAGGTGAGTGTCTCAGTTGTGTCAGTGATATTAATGACAACATGTGGTACTGACCCCTGACCTGTTTGTATTGTGTATCCATCTAAACAATCTCAAGAGAAGCTAACGTTTGAGTCACTGTTCTCTTTCCTGTCTCAGAAAATGTATGGGAGCAATACGGCTTGCCAGAGGAGACTCGTAGAATCATGAATTGATTATCTACTAATTCTAACCCATTTAAATAAATGAAAGATCCACTTCCACATCTCTCTCTGCTCTGAAATGTATGTTATTTCGCCACAAAGTAGTAACTCATCCCTTGAATGTTAGAGAATGGAATGTCAGAAGGGACGACTGATCAGTTTTGATAACTTATTTAGTATCTGGTCCTCAGCCACTCTGTAGATGAGAGATTCTGCTATTGTTCAGGAATGAGACCAGGTTGTCTTGGGTCTTCGTGTTGGATGACTTTCTTTGATTTGATTGCAGCAGTTTTACCAAAATGGCTCTCTGGAGGTCAGGGATATAGAGGTAGTCCTCCGACTTAAGTGTGTAGATACTTCATCTGCTAGACTTTAATACAAATGTTTGTGTCTGAAATGTTTGAAATGAACAGTGACTGTTGTTATGAAAAGGTAAATAACAGCGCCATAAATAAGTCACGTTGGGTGTCATGAGCACAGTGAAGACTGTCAGTCTGCTTCTCCCTTACTGCCTGTTGCAGGTGGTTGAATAAGCTTGGACTCCAATTTGAACCTACAATCAGCAACACTGCTGGTATGTTTTCATGATGATCCCACAAAAAACATTTCTAAACTTTTGTCCATTCAACAACTGAGGAATATTGTGTCAGGAGAGTGTAGACAAATGTCACCTTGGTATTTTGTACCAGAGTGTTACAGTGAGGAGAGTGACCATGAGGAGGCAGAATCGACGGAGTCCCCCCCCCCGTACACAGAGCAGATGATTTCTGTGAATATATCTGGTCCACCAGGCAGTGGACATCAGGTCAGTTTCTTCAAACCATGTGTACGAGAACAATTCGACCCAAAACCATTCTGGGCTCTTGTTCCATTTTCTTCTGTGAACTCCATCTCTGCTCTGGTGTTTCAGGACACCCCTTAACTCCTCCCAGCAACCCAGCCAATCAAACGGTTCCTTCTCTTCACCTGTCAGCATGATCACGTCACAGAGTTCCATGTCATTTTTGGCCAAACATGGTCTGGTCTCGCAGGCCTCTCCAGTTGCTAGGGAAACTGTAGTGTGCTCTGTGCAGGTTCACACTTGGCATCTTCCAAAGCATCAAGAGAACGAAGAACCCTTCTGGCATCACTAGGAACTTCTAGAGAGGTGGCAGAGCAAGGCACAGGTACAGGAGACGGTTAGAGTGCTTCTTAATCAAATTTCAGTTCGACTCACACGCCTTTTCTCTTTATCCATTTTTTGTAGGTGTAACTGACTTGAAATCTTGTTCTACTTCATTATGGCCATAGTGTTCCCGTCTAGAACTGAATGCTGCATATACAATAATTATTGGAACATTGATGCATGTTTTTATTTAATCTATACTCCACAAATCTGTTTTTTAAATGAATCATGTACTATGCATTTAAATTATACACTCTCAGCATTTTAAGATACTTTTGTTAATTGGTTTCACTATTTAGAAATGAGGTCAATATACATAACCTATTTCCAGGCAAAAAAAGTGTGGGGGCTTGACAGTTGTTTTGCATCCTTCATAAAGTGATGCAAAAAACAGCACATTAATGAGAAATTGCACATCATTAGGACACTCAACATCACGCTAAAGGTACGTTGGCCAACTGAAAAATATTCTGGTGGAAGTCTCAAACTAATGTCTTTATTTTCTTTACAATTGGTGTGTTGATTCGGTGTCATGTTAAATTTCTATGCAGGTATTGTGACCTCTCTCCCTCACACTTTTGTTCTCTGTCCATAATTAACTTAGGCTAATGAAGCGGACCTGTTGACCATTGAGCAGGTGCTGTCAGACCCAGACCTCACCTCGCCTTAATTCAGAGAGTGGAAACAGACCAATGCTCCTCTGCTCCAGTAGAGCTGTCTCAATCTTGGCCACCAGGGGGCAGCAGAGGGCGAGCTCTCCACTACAGCAGCAGCCAATATCATCTGTGTTTCCTTTGTAGAGACCAGTTTATTCAAGTAATTAGGAAGACATTTGACATTGACTTAAGGTCCGTTTTGACTTTCCACCACTAATGTTTATAGTCAGAATTTGGGATGGATAAGCAGATTGTGGAAACATGCCTGTTGGCATATTATCTCTGTGTAAAACACAATGGGCCATATTCTTCAACCGTTCTTAAGAAGAAATTCGTTCTTAAAACCCACTTACGCAGTTTCCACGAAGATTCTGACATTCACCAATGTTTACTTATCTGGAATTTGTTCTTAGGAAAGAACAGAATCTACGCACAGTGAAAAGCACTCTTACGCAGTTTTGCGCGCTGACATTTTCGTGACAAATCATTAGTCTCTGCGTTTTCATCAATTGTAGGCCTACAGTGATTTAAATATTATGAAGAATAACATTATAAATACTATTCATATATTTAATGCTTTTCTGTGAATGGCACCCCTGAGATTGCGGTCTAATCATTCCGATTAGAGCTGTAATCGGGGATAAAAAGTGAGACCCGACCCGGTCCGACAGAATTCGGCCAGAGCTCGACCTGAGCCGGACAGTTTTTAATAGCCCGAAGGCCGAACCCGGTCATTTTGCTGTCATATTTTAAGAGACTGTCAATTTTTTGCATTCGGTAAAACCGGCTCGTTTTTTTCATTAAAAGTGAGATTTTAATCTTTTGGCCGATGCAACCAAATGTATGGGCCACAGTCCTGCCTGCGTTTCACCTCCTCAGCATCCATTCGCTAAATGAAACGCATCACCTGATCACTCATTCACCGCGCAATCCGGGGCGCAAGAGACAGAGCCCAAGTGTAATGATAGACATTTAGACCGAACCCAACACGTCGGGGGTATACTGTCGCTGCTAAATATTACATATTTTTGCCTGTTCACTTATTGCAGAAGTATTTCCACTTCTGAACTACAGAAGTAATTTGTTCTTTTGGCGTCTGATCCTCTATAGGCCTACTGTCTATACATATTGGTTTAAGCATTTTTGCATTCTCCACGTTTCTACGATGAGTTTCCACTCCGCCCTGCAGTTTAATGCCCTTTTATGTGAAATACCGGGGCGTTTACCTATGCTAATTAGGAACAACGGACTTTCAATTTACGAAGACGTGGTATTCATCATTATAGGAACGTAGGTACGAACAATTATGCCATTTAAGAACACGTTCGTGAATTTGAGTAAGACTTTTCTTAGGACCTTAGGAACGAATTTAAGTGTCATGAACGGACCGGCGTAGTGTTGTCAAAGCCATGTGCAGAGTCGTTGATCCGTTTTTACAATCAGGTTTATTAAATAAGGACAGGAACTCAAAACAAACCGATAACGGCGAACAAAAGCTAACTGGCTAAACGAAAGTAAAGTGCGCACAGAGCGTCTTAAACAATACCGTTCGAAACACAGTTATCCACCAAACACTCACCCTACTCACTCCGTGACATGAAACAACAAACAATGCTCAGCAACTGTGAATAATCCTAGATCCCCTTTATAGCCCGGACTAATGACTAAATGAAAACAGCCGTGACTAATAAACCAAAACCCAGGAAGTGCTTCAATGAAATACAAACAGTGCAGCAACGCCCCCTAACCACTCGTGACAGTATCCCCCACCAAAAGGCTAGCTCCCAGATAGCCGAAAGATAACAAGAAAAAAAAAAAAAAAAAAAAACACGGGAGCAACAGGAGAGAACCAACAGTCCACCCCCAAAAGGGTCAGTCCAGGACCGCAGGTCCAGCCCTGAATAGGCCTCGGTGGCCTGAGAGACCGCCATCTAGTGCGGCTGAGAGACCGCCATCTTGTGCGGCTGAGAGTGCGTTGTGGCGGCGACCATCGTGGGCGGCGTGGCGGCGGCCATCGTGGGCGGCGTGGCGGCGGCCATCGTTGGCGTAGTCGTGGCGGCGGCCATCGTGAGCGTAGTCGTGGCGGCGGCCATCGTGAGCGTAGTCGTGGCGGCGGCCATCGTGAGCGTAGTCGTGGCGGCGGCCATCGCGGCGTAGTCGTGGCGGCGGCCATCGCGGCGTAGTCGTGGCGGCGGCCATCGCGGCGTAGTCGTGGCGGCGGCCATCGTGGCGTAGTCGTGGCGGCGGCCATCGTGAGCGTAGCCGTGGCGGCGGCCATCGTGAGCGTAGCCGTGGCGGCGGCCATCGTGAGCGTAGTCGTGGCGGCGGCCATCGTGAGCGTAGTCGTGGCGGCGGCCATCGTGGCGTAGTCGTGGCGGCGGCCATCGTGGCGTAGTCGTGGCGGCGGCCATCGTGAGCGTAGTCGTGGCGGCGGCCATCGTGAGCGTAGTCGTGGCGGCGGCCATCGTGAGCGTCGTCGTGGCGGCGGCCATCGTGAGCGTCGTCGTGGCGGCGGCCATCGTGAGCGTCGTCGTGGCGGCGGCCATCGTGAGCGTCGTCGTGGCGGCGATGCGGCAGCCATTGTAGGCGGCGATGCGGCAGCCATAGTGGGCGGCGATGCGGCAGCCATTGTGGGCGGCGATGCGGCAGCCATTGTGGGCGGCGATGCGGCAGCCATTGTGGGTGGCGATGCGGCAGCCATTGTGGGCGGCGATGCGGCAGCCATTGTGGGCGGCGGCGTGACGGCAACAGCCATCTTGGGCGCTGGCGTGACGACGGCAACCACCTTGAGCGCTGGCGTGACGACAACAGCCATCTTGGGCGCTGGCGTGACGGCGGGGGCCATCGTGGCCGCTGGCGTGACGGCGGCAGCCATCTTGGGCGCTGGCGTGGCGACGGCAGCCATCTTGGGCGCTGGCGTGACGACAACAGCCATCTTGAGCGCTGGCGGGACGGCGGGAGCCATCGTGGACGCTGGCGAGACGGCGGCAGCCACCTTGGGCGCTGGCGTGACGACAACAGCCATCTTGAGCGCTGGCGGGACGGCGGGAGCCATCGTGGACGCTGGCGAGACGGCGGCAGCCATCTTGGGCGCTGGCGTGACGACAACAGCCATCTTGAGCGCTGGCGTGAGGGCAACAGCCATCTTGGGCGCTGGCGTGACGGCGGGGACCATCGTGGACGCCGGCGTGACGGCGGCAGCCATCTTGGGCGCTGGCGTGGCGACGGCAGCCATCTTGGGCGCTGGCGTGGCGACGGCAGCCATCTTGGGCGCTGGCGTGACGACAACAGCCATCTTGGGCGCTGGCGGGACGGCGGGAGCCATCGTGGACGCTGGCGAGACGGCGGCAGCCATCTTGGGCGCTGGCGTGACGACAACAGCCATCTTGGGCGCAGGCGTGACGGCGGGGACCATCGTGGACGCTGGCGTGACGGCGGCAGCCATCTTGGGCGCTGGCGTGACGACAACAGCCATCTTGAGCGCTGGCGGAACGGCGGGAGCCATCGTGGACGCTGGCGAGACGGCGGCAGCCACCTTGGGCGCTGGCGTGACGACAACAGCCATCTTGAGCGCTGGCGGGACGGCGGGAGCCATCGTGGACGCTGGCGAGACGGCGGCAGCCATCTTGGGCGCTGGCGTGACGACAACAGCCATCTTGAGCGCTGGCGTGAGGGCAACAGCCATCTTGGGCGCTGGCGTGACGGCGGGGACCATCGTGGACGCCGGCGTGACGGCGGCAGCCATCTTGGGCGCTGGCGTGGCGACGGCAGCCATCTTGGGCGCTGGCGTGACGGCAACAACCATCATGGGCGCTGGCGTGACGGCGGGGTCATCGTGGACGCTGGCGTGACGGCGGCAGCCATCTTGGGCGCTGGCGTGACGACAACAGCCATCTTGGGCGCAGGCGTAGCTGAGGCCATCTCGGGCACCGGCGTAGCTGAGGCCATCTCGGGCGCTGGCGTGGCGGAGGCGATCTCTGGCGTCAGATCTTGAAAGTCCAGCCATGCCTGCCACCACGCCCTAATGACAGCCGGGGCTGCTTATGTAACCCCTCCGGGGATTTCTCTGTCCCGGATGTAGGTGGTCTGAAAGGGTCTTCCCCGGCGGGGGTAGTGGCTGTAGCTCCAGGGGTTTTCCTCCCCTGTCTGCAGCCCCGGAACAGTGGGCGGTGTCTTCTGCCCGCCCCAGCCGACGTCCGATGTTGCGGGGACTAGTCGACTGAGGACGGGGTCCCATAGCAGGGCGTCTTCCAGGAGTCCTCCTCCACTCGCTCGTAGAACGCCTCCTCATCATCCGAGGAGAGGGAGTCGGACCCCCAATCACCCTGCCAGGTGTAGCGCCGCTCCTGCTGCTCCGTGGGTTGACGGTGAGCTTCATACCTCGGAGCGCTATAGCTTGCCCCTCCGAGGAATCCACTCACCGTCCGGCTCTGCGGGCTTCTTGGGTGGCTGAGCATTCTGTCATGAACGGACCGGCGTAGTGTTGTCAAAGCCATGTCCAGAGTCGTTGATCCGTTTTTACAATCAGGTTTATTAAATAAGGACAGGAACTCAAAACAAACCGATAACGGCGAACAAAAGCTAACTGGCTAAACGAAAGTAAAGTGCGCACAGAGCGTCTTAAACAATACCGTTCGAAACACAGTTATCCACCAAACACTCACCCTACTCACTCCGTGACATAGAAACAAACAATGCTAAGCAACTGTGAATAATCCTAGATCCCCTTTATAGCCCGGACTAATGACTGAATGAAAACAGCCGTGACTAATAAACCAAAACCCAGGAAGTGCTTCAATGAAATATAAACAGTGCAGCAACGCCCCCTAACCACTCGTGACATTAAGAAATAACTTAAGAAAACATTGAAGAATATGGCCCAATGGCATTACTGTCTACCCATGGTTAAAAACTGAGAAGTCATTGTTTATAGTTTTGATGCTTTATATGCACAAGCTGGGTAAATTATTGTACAAAACACAACAGGTCGGTACAAATTATATTATATATAATTATATATTTTTTTGGTTGTCTTTTTGATTTACGGATGCAGAAATGTAGTATTTTACTTCCTGTTTTCCATATCTTTTAACAGTTATCTCTAGTAGTGAGTGATGGAACATTGGGGAGATGTGTCCATCTCTTTGAAAACACATTTGTTTATTATTTTTGCAATATCATCTGTAGTCACTATGTTGTTATGATTTGTTATTGTTTACTACAAGCACTGGTGATGCCTTGAATTGTATGTAAGCATTTGAGCTAAACCTATGTGACATACATTTTATTATTCAACCTGCTGTATGTGATGTTACATGCAGATCCTAATCGTTTTATATAGAGGTTATTATTACACAAGCATAACATTTTCTGCCAGCAACAAGGAATTGTATCGTAGGTGATTTAGTTGTGGTAAAAATATTCTGTTTTAAGATTTTACTTATTGTTGTACATTAGTTTAACATGTGTACAGTGTTAATGACTTAATTTGTCAATTATTTTTATTATCAGTGGGGGGGTTAAATTTAAATTAAATTCATGATGTGAGTGAATACTTTTTTTTTCTTTTTTGACTTAAAAGCAGTGCATCTATTCTGTGTTTATATTGTGTTTGACATCATATGGATGAGTAAACCAAGTCAAAGTATTTTATTGTCATGTGTACAGAATGACTTGCATCAAACTGGACAATGAAATTCTTATGACATGGCAAGCAACATCTACATAGTTAGAAGACCAAAGAATGTACAGAATATACATAGCTAAAAAATATACATATTGACGTGTGAATATGGACAGTAAGCGAACCTTAAATACTACAATAAAAATTATCTAGTGCCAGTAGTGGATACCAGTAGTAAATGTACATAGCTACTAGATATACATAATGAAGCGAATATGGACAGTATGCACACCTTGAATACTTAAATACTGCAATAAAAGTGATCTAGTGCCAGTATATACATGGATAAGTAAATCAGTGTTGCTGATTGAGGAGCTTAATGGTCTGAGGGTAAAAACTGTTTTTTAGTCTGGAAGTGCGTGTACCAATGCTGCGGTAATGTCGATCAGATGGGAGCAGAGTGAACAGGTGATGTCCTGGGTGGCTGTTGTCCCTAATGATATTTCTGGCTTTTCAGAGGCATCTTGATTGGTAGATGCTTTGCACCGTAGGGAGGTTGCAGCCAATGATGCACTCTGCTGTCTTTACCCCCCTCTAGAGGGCCTTGCGGTCAGCAGCGCTGCAGCTCCCGTAGCAAGCAGTTATGCAGCCTGACAGCATGCTCTCAATGGTGCACCTGTACAAGTTGCTCAGTGTTTTTTTGACATGCCAAACTTCTTGAGTCTCCTCAGGAAGTATAGGCGTTTTGGGCAGTTTTCACTGCGGAGTCAGCTTGCCTGGACCATGTGAGGTCATCCCTGATGAACACCCCGAGGAACTTGAAGACAGGTACTCTCTCTACTTCAGCTCCATCGATGTGTATGGGGGCATGTTCCCCCCTGCCGCTTCCTGAAGTTGATGATCATCATCTTAGTTTTCCCGACGTTAAAAGAGAGATTGTCGTCCTGGCACCGTGTAGCCAGGTCTTTAACCTATCTCTGTATTTTCTCTCATCCTTTTTGGATGGTGGTGTTGTCAGCAAACGTGAAGATGACGTTGGGGCTGTGTGGGGCCACGCAGTCATGCGTAAACAGGGAGTATAGCAGGGTACTGACTGAGTATGCAACCCTGCGGGGCTCCGATGCTCAGGGTCAGGGCAGAGGATGAAAGATTGCCCATTCTCACCACCTGGGGTGCACCCGTCAGAAAGTCCAGGATCCAGTTGCACAGGGAAGTGTTAAGACCCATGCCATCACATTGCGTAATGATGCACAATGGCATATCTTGCGCTGTTAGTAGATGTGTTTGCCGTGATGTCTCAATCAATGAATATTAATTTAGGGCATTTCTGACTATATATTGGCGTGAAATTAAGCCGCAAAAGCTGCGCCTCATTTAGAGTTCATAGTTATTTATTAACAGAAAACGGGGTAGGACGTGCGTGCGCACGGTTTTATAAATTGAAATATTTTTGTACGTACATCCTACGTTTCGTCCGTAGGCCACTTTTGACGCAAATCGTACGCAACGTTTTATACATGAGGCCCCTGGTTACTTCCGAGGGTTGACTTTTTTAAAAGCTCTCCTCACATCAGCCGTGTCCAGAGACCTCAGCAACCCTCGTCGAAGGAATTGTGTTGGCCACTTCAAACCGTGCATAGAAGGTGTTGAGCTCGTCAGGGAGCGAGGCGGCGGGACAAGCATCACTGCTACTGTGGTTGTATGTGGTTATATAGGCTACTCATTCAATGCGTCATTAGTCTTACAACCCGCTGCTTTATGTTTTAGCATCATGTCTTACGTTGTGTTTAATTGATTTAATTTTTTTTACAAAAAGTCCAAACATCATTTCCAAACATCCTCCATATACCGTATAGCTTTACAAGCCAGTACAGTGATTGAATCTTTCTACGTGGGATAGTCATAAGAAATGAGCTCATGCATAGTGTGCATTTTCATTCGCGTAACGACCCGTAACTAATGTATCTGTGTTGGCCTTTCATACACTTTTATTCACTTTCTGGGTTGACTTTCCTTTACAGGCGTAGTCCCAAGGCCTCGACGTTCAGCCCGAATACCAGCATATCCATAGGTTGGCCAAGGACTTGTTGGAGGTGCGCAACCTTCCGGGGCTGTCCGAGAGCAGGGTAGACCGGCTGGTAGAGCAATTGAAGGCCAGAGCCAGACCAACAGCGTCTGGTCTACCCTGTCAGACACCAGGAGAGCTTGGTCAGCGGGAGCTTTATGGCAACAAAAAATCCCAGTGGAAGGAAGTCTCTCAAACTGTCTGTTTTATTTTTCCAAAAGCATGATAGAAAAGGCATCTACAGTGGATCTTTAATGTATGAAATCTAGTAAATTTCTCTTTATTCTAGTTCCCTGCTCGAACTGCCTTGGGCATGAGTATCCTTGTGGAGCCAGCTCTTCCGTCTCATCCCAAAAAGGGCTTTATGAAATACATTTGGTTTGATGTCACACAAAAACAAATACATGTATGATGGCGACTTGTTGGGAATAATGTGATTGTTAGGTTCCCCTGTTGTTGTTGCATTGATCTTTTGCTGTTTAATTTGTGTGTTCAGTCGAGCAAAAAAAAATGGCTTGGTACACTTCGCTTACGGCAAGTCAGCCATCATTACACATGAAATCATTTGGCTGTTACTCTTATTACCAGTCGCTAACAACAACCGGCCCTGGCTACAAGTGCCAACCAGTGCCTCTTTGCGGCACAAATCAATTGAATGGACGAACTTTATTTATGCGGTCATGCAGGGTTAACATTCGTCATTATGGTATTGCTCAGGAAGTTTCCAGCTGTAACTCATCCATACATCTAAAGACACACTGTTATTGCTAGCAATCACCACCAATTCGACAGCCCATAATTTTAAGTACCAAATGAAGGTGTGTAACTATGGTAACCACAGATGCGCACAGGCTTCTGGGGATTATGCAAAGCGTCACATCTGTAAAAATCTTTTATGCCGCATTTCTAGGTTATGTGCTTGTCATTTGTCCATAGAAACTAATCAGGTGGAAATGCCACCTAAATGCAGAAGTGACCGCTACCTCCCCAGAAGCCTGTGCATCTGTAATTTCCATAGTTACACGCTTTCATTTGAGAGTAGCAGATATGGGCTGTGAAGTGGTGGTGATTGCTAACTGTGTCTTTAGATGTATGTACAGCTGAAACTTTCTGAGCAATACCATGTGACAGTATTAACCCTGCATGACTGTAAATGGGATTCGTCCCATTCCCCAGTGATTTGTGCCACTGGCAGACACTAGTGGCACTTGTAGCCAGGGCAATTTGTTGACCAGCGACTGGTAATAAAACCAACAGCCAAATATTTCATGTGTAATGATGGCTGACTTGCCGTAAGCGAAAGTATTACCAAGCCATTTTTTGCTCATTGCACAATTAAACAGCAAAAGATCAATGCAGCACAAACAACAGAGACAACAATCACATTATTCTGGGTCGCCATCATCTAATATAATAACTGACACGTGACGACATCAAACAAATAGCATTTCATAAAAGCCTTTTTGAGATGAGACAGAGCTGGCTCCACAAGTGCATGCCAAGGCAGTTCGGCGAACTAGAATAAAGAGAGTTTGCAGATTTCATACATTAAAGATCACTGTAGATGCGCTGCTCGTAACTTTGAAAACAGACAGTTGAGGCAGCTGTGGTGTCTGACAGGAGTAGACCAGGCGGCTGTTGGTGGCTCTGGCCTTTCAATTGCTCTACCAGCCTGTCTCACCACCCGGTGCAGCCCCGAGTTGCGCACCTCTGGCACAGTCATGACAACTATGGATATGCTGGTATTCGAGCTGGCTGTCGGGCCTGTAAAGCCCAGAGAGTGAACAAAAGTGTATGAAAGGCCAACACCAGATGCATTAGTTGCGGGTGGATTGCAGCGAATGAAAAATGCGCTATGCATGAGGCTCATTTCCCCCGTGAAAGACAATCCTTATGCTGGCTATGTACGTATATGGAGGATTTGAAATGATGTTGAACTTTGTAAAAAAAACCAAATCAGTGAAACACAGCGTGGACATGATGCTAAAACACTAAGGCTTGGCCGGGTTGTAAGACAATGGCGCATTGAATGAGTAGCCTATATAGCCACATGCAACCACGGCCAACAGTGATCTTGTCCCGCCGCCTCGCTCCTGACAGCTCAGCACCTTCTATGCGGTGGCCAACACAATTTCGCCGGCGAGGTGATCTCTGAACAGCTGATCTGAAGCTTTAAAAAGTCGGCCCTCCCGAACCGAGGGCCTCGTGGCGTTGAATGCGTAGCGTCAAAATGACACGAGCGGCGACAGGATGTGCGTGCAAAAATATTTCAGTTTGCCTAAAACGTGCGCCTCTGTTGATAAATAACTATGAACTCTAAATGAGCACGCTAACGGCAATTTCACGCCAATATGTGCCCTAAATTGTATTTGATTGAACATCATGACCTATCTATAACAGCAAGTATGCCATTGTGTCGTGCGCAATGTGGCATGGGTGTTCTTTCCTTCCCTGTCTGCAACTGGATCTGAACTTTCTAGTGCACTTAGTGGGAAATGAACGTGCCTGAGGCATCGAGCCCACGAGGTCCGTCGTACCTGCCGCCTCGACTGCCGCAGTGTTTACGGCCCCAGCGTCATCTTCGCGTTTGCTTACCACCATCAAGGATGAGGAATACGAGATAGGTTAAAGGCCTGGCTGCGACAGAGACAACAATCTCTTTAACGTCAGAAACAAGATGATGATCATCAACTTTCAGAGACGGCAGGAAAACATCTGCCCCCATACATCGATAGGCTGGTAGAAGTGCCTGTCATTCAAGATTCTCGGAGTGTTCATCAGGGATGACCTGGTGGAGCAAGCTGACTCCGCAGTGAAAAACTGCCCAAGCCTATACTTCCTGAGGGGGCTCCAGAGATTTGGCATGTCAAACGCTGAGCAACTTTGGCCTGGAGTGCACCGTGGGTGCTGTCGGGCTGCGCCAGCTTTGCTGCTGCCCGAGGCTGCAGCGCTGCTGACCGCAAGGAGCCCTGCAGGGTAAGGGCAGCAGGGTGCATCATTGTGCAAGCCTCCTGCGGTAAAGCATCTGCCAATCAAGATGCCTCTGAAAAAAACGCCAGAAATATCATTAGGGACAGCCACCCAGGGCATCACCTGTTCACTCTGCTCCACATCTGTTGCACAGCGTGTGCAGACTAAATGATTTTGCCCTCAGACATTAAGCTCCTCAATCAGCAACACTGTTCGCAGCTCCGTAACATGCAGCTGGATCTTTTGTGCAGTATTTAGTATTCAGGTGTGCATACTAATCCATATTAAGCTTTCATTATCATATCTGTGGCTATGTACATTTACTACTGAGTATCACTACTGGCATAGATGGCTTTATTGTAGTATTTAAAGAATTTAACACTGTCCATATTCACACGTCAATATCTTATTTTAATATGTATATTCTGTACGTTGCTGGTCTTCTAATATGTAGATATTGCTTGCTGTAAGAATTTCATTGTCAGTTTGTGCAAGTCATTCTGTACATGACAATAAAATAACTTTTGACTTGGTTTTACTCATCCATATGATGTCAGAAGCACAATATAAACACAGAATAGGCTCTTTGCTAAGTCAAGAAAAATATTCACTCATCATGAATTTAATTTAAATTTAGCTTTATGACAACAAAATGAATGACAGAACAAGTCATTAACACTGTACATGTTAAACTAATGTACAACAATAAGTAAAATCTTAAAACAAGTATTTGCCACAACTAAATCTTCACGACCACAATTCTGATGCTGGCAGAAAATGTTATGCTTTGTGTAACTCTTTCCTCTCATGATTAGTCTGCATGTAACATCACATACAGCAGGTTGAATAATATGTATGTCACATAGGTTGCTCAAATGCTTACATACAATTCAGGCATCACCAATGCTTGTAGTAAGCAATAACAAATCATAACAACATGACTACGAATATTGCAAAAATAATAAACAAATATTTCAAAGAAGATGGACACATCCCAATGTTCCATCGCTCGCTACTAAGAAGACAACTGTTAATATGGAAAACGGGAGTAAATACTACATTTCTACCATCCGTAAAGAACTTAACCAAAAAATATATAATTATATATAATATAGCTGTACCGACCTATTGTATTTGTACAATAATTTACCCAGCTTGTGCGCTCTCAAAGCATCAAGGCTACAAACAATATTTCTCGAGATTACAACCATGGAGTGAATTCAAATACCATTAGTCTTCAATGTTTTCTTAAGTATTTCTTAATGTCACGAGAGGTATACATAATTTCATTGAAGCACTTCCTGGAGTTTTAATTTATTAGTCACGGCTGTTTTCATTCGATCATTAATCCCCACAGGCTATAAAGGATCTAAGATTATTCACGGTTGCTTAGCATTGTTTGTTTCTATGTCACGGAAGTGGCGCAAGTGAAATGTTTGATAGTCTTCATGTTCAGCATTATTGTTTAAGGCAGCTCTGTCTTACCTACGTTGCTCCAGTGCATTCGCCGTTATACGGCTGTTTGAGTTCCTGTCTATTTAATAAGCCTGTTGTAAACGGATCAACGACTGACATGGCACGACAACACTGCGTCATTCATGACAGAATGCTCAGCCACCCAGAAAACTTCCCTTGAAGGCCCGGGCCGGCCCTCGGAGGGCAGGCTGCAAGCGCTCAGTGTAGCTCACCGTCAACCCACGGAGCAGCCTGGCCCGCGCTACTGGCAGGGTGATTGAAGTCGACTCCTGCCGGATGATGAGGGCGTTCTGACGAGTGGAAAGGGGCTCCCTGGAAGGCGCCCGCTATGGGACCCCGTCTCGTGCGACTGGTCCCACGGCATCGGGCGGGCCGGCTGGGCGAGCAGAGACCGCCTGTTCCGGGCTGCAGACAGGAGAAACCCTGGGCCAGCCACTACCCAGCGGGGAAGAACCCTCAGGCTCACCTATCGAGACAGCCACTCCAGCCCCGTCGTCTAGGCGTGGTGGCAGGCATGGCTCAGATCTGACGTAAGCCTCGCCCACGCCAACGCCAGCGTACGCCCGATGCCCGAATGGCCTCAGCCGCCGTCACGCCAGCGAGCCCATGCAGCCCGTCACGCCAGCGCCCAGAGCCACCGCCAACATGGCTGCCGCCGTCCGCCGCGTCCCACCCTGTCCCGCCGTCACGCCAGCGCCAAGCGGCTGTTGCGCCCTCGCGCCAGCTGTTGTCGATCGCGCCAGCGCCGTGGCTGCGCCGTCTGCTCCAGCGTCCGTGGCCGCGTCCGCCAGCAGGTAACATTGTCGTGCGCCAACTGCGCCGTCATCAGCGCGTCCGCATTAATGCCGTTCGCCAGCTGTTGTCGTGCCTTAGATGGCTGCCGCCCGTCGCGCCAGCGTCCACGATAATTCCCCGCTCGACCGCCTAACGATCGCCAGCGCCAAAATGTTTCGCCGTCGCCAGCGTCTGATAACCCGGCAAATCCCGCCAGCCAGGTGGCTGTTGTCGTCGCGCCAGCATGCGGCTGACTGCCATCATCTGCTCAGCATGGAAATGGCTGCCGTCGCGCGCCAACGCCAAATAGCCCGCGTCGTCGCCGGCGATCCGCGATGATCCCGCCCGTCGCGCCATGCGACGTGCCCTCGCGCCAGCGTAAAATGGCTGTTGTCGTCCGCGCCAGCATGCTGCAGCGTCTGCTCAGCGTCCGCGATGGCTGCCGCCCGTCCTGGCGTAAGGTAACTGTTGTGGTACGCCAGCGCTGCCGCCGAAATCTCACTTCCAGCGTCCACCGATGGCTCCAGCAATCCCGCCAACCAGGCCTCAACATTGTCGTCACGCCAGCGCTAGTGGCTGCGTCGCCATCGAAAATGGCTGCGCCGTCACGCCAGCGACGACACGCCAACAGCAAATGGCATTGTCGACGCCAGCGCTTCCAAATGGTTGCGTCGTCGCCAGCGCATGGTGCTGTTGCCAAATCACGCCCGCCGCCCACAATGGCTGCCGCATCGCCGCCCAGCTGCGCATCGCCCACCCACAATGGCTGCCGCCATCGCCACCTAATGGCTGCCGCCGCCCACAATGGCTGCCTGCCGCCACTCCCACTTACTGGCTGCCGCATGCCGCCTACAATGGCTGCCGCGCGCCTGCCAGCATGGCAGCTCGGCGCCGCCACGGCTGGCACCTTCCGGCTGGCCACCGCCACGGCTGGCATCACAGTGGCCGCCGCCACGGCTGTACGGCTGCGACGGCTCCGCGATGGCCGCCGCCCGCGACTCACCGCTCACGATGGCGCGCCCACGGCTCGTGGCACCGCCACGCTACAGCTCACGCGACTCCGCCGCCCACGGCTACGCTCCTGGCACTGTATACGGCTACGCTCACGTGGCCGCCACGGCTGCGCGATGACGCCGCCCGGCTCCTTCCACCGATGGCCGCGCGACTCGCTGCGATGGCTGCCGCCACGGCCTCGCGATGGCACGCCGCACGGCTGCCGCGATGCGCCGCCACGCTCACGCTCCGCGTGGCACACCGCCACGGCTACATCACGGTGGCACCGCCACGGCTCGCTCCACTGCCAATCGCACGGTGGCGCCTCTCCTGACCTCAGCAGCCGCCACGTCGCCCACGATGGCTTGCCGCCACTGCTCACGATGATATGCGCCGCCACAACTTCTCAGCCGCACTGCTTCTTCTCAGCACTAGATGGCGATGCGGCGAACTGGGAGGCTCTGAACCTGCGGTCTGGACTGACACTTTGAGGAGTGGGCTGACGGTTCTCTCCTGTGCTCCGTGTTTTTTTTTTTCTTGTCTTTCGGCTATCTGAGCTAGTGGGGGATACTGTGTCACAGTGGTTAAGGAAGTTGCTCCTTCCTGTGTTCAGTGAGCACTTCCTGGGTTTTTAGGGCTGACCAATTTTCATTTGAGTCATTAGTCTATAAGGATCTAGGGTATTACGGTTGCTGAGCATTGTTTGTTGTTTCATCGCAGTGGTAGGGTGAGTGACAGTGGATAACATTCAGCTGATGATAAGCTCTGTGCACTTTCGTTTATCCGAGATGCTGTTATATATCATTTCACATTTTTGATTTCTATCATAGTAATATGGCCTGATTGTAAGCGGATCAACGACTTCTGCACGTAACGACAGCTACGCGGTCGGTGACACTTGGCGTTCCTGGAGTCCTACTTACTCAAATTCACGACGTGTTCTTGTGGCATGTCTTCGTGCCCTGCATTCTATAATGATGAATGCCACGATATTGTGGAAATTGAAAGTCCGTTGTTCCCTAATTAGCATAGGTAAAGTATTTGCGTGCATTTGCAGGGCGAGTGAAACTCATGCGTAAGAAAGCGTGAAATCTCAAAAAAATGCTAAATATATGTATAGACAGTAAGGCCCTGGAGGGATCAGGCATGGCAGGCTGGAAATTGCTTCTGTGGTTCAGGGTGAAATGCTGCGCAGCAGGGGGCAAAATATGTAATGGCCCCAACTGGCGACAGTATCACCCCGTATCATCCCAGCAGGCTCTGTGCTGCCTGGCGCCCGGTTGCGCGTGTGAGGTGATCAGGTGATGCGTTTCATTTAGCGAATGGGTGAGGAAGATGAACATGTATACATTGGTTGCATCGGCAAACAAAATCTCACTTTTAATGAAAACGGCATTACCGAATGCAAGTGACAGTCTGTAAAAATATGACAGCAAAACCTGAGGTTAGAACTTGCCCGGCTTTGTAAAACTGTCAGCTCAAGTCGAAACTCTAACCGAGCTGCTCGGACAGTAAATTCTCACTTTTATCCGTTAACAATGAATGATTAGACACAATCTCAGGAGTGCCATTCACCAGAAAGCATTAAATATATGAATAGTATTTATAATGTTATTCTTCATAATATTTAAATCACCTGCAAACAACGCAGAGACCTGTGATTTGTCGCGAAAAATATCAGCGTAAACCTAGTAAGAGTGCTTTCATAATGCGTAGTTCTGTTCTTTCCCTAAGAACAAATTCCAGATAATGAAACATTGATGTCAGAGATCTTCGTGGAAACTAAATGAAGTGAGTTTAAGGGCAATTTCTCTTAAGAAGCGATTGAAAATATGGCCCATTGTGTTACACACAGAGATAATAGCCAGCAGGCACCTGTTTCCACAATCTGCTTATCCATCAAATTCTGACTATAAACATTAGTGGTGGGAGGAGTAAAACGGACCTTGAAGTCAATGTCAAATGTCTTCTAGTAAACTTCAGTCTACAAGAGAACACAGATGATGGCTCAGCAGCATGTGTAAGCCTCTGCTGCCCTGCCAAGGTGAGACAGCTCTGCAGACGGAAGGAGCATTGGTCCTGTTCCACTCTCTGAATAAGCGGTGGCAGTGTCAGTCTGTGGCACCTGCTCAGTCGCTTCATTAGCTGGGATTAGTATGGACAGAGAACAAAGAAGTGTGAGGAGAGGAGGTCACAATACCTGCATAAGAAATTTAACATGACACCAGATCAACACACCAATTATCAGAAAATAAAAGACGGACTTCCCACCAGTATTTTCAGTTATCTAGCGTGACAGTGTCTAACAATGTGCATTCTCATTAATGTGCTGTTTTAAGATGCAAAACAACTGTCAACCCCACTATATGGAATTTAATAACCTCATTTTCTAAATAGTGAGCCAGTGTACAAAGTATCTTAAAATGCTAGAGGAGTCTTATAATTTAAATGCATAGTACATGATTCATTTAAAACAATTTGTGAGAATAGGTAAAAAATAAAGAAGCATGTCAATGTTCAATGAGCCGGCCTTATATGCAGCTTTTCAGTTCTGGGCGAGGTATATGGCCATAATGAGTAAGAACAGATTTCAAGTCAGTCACCAAAAAATGGATGAAAAGAAGAAGAGCGTGTGAAATCGAACTGAGGTGGTAAGAGCACAACCGTCTCTATACCTGGCTCTTCTGCCACCTCTCTAGGATTCCCCCAGTGATGCCAGAAGGAGTTCTTCGTTCTCTTGTCTTTGGAAGATGCCAGAAGTGAACCTGCACCAGAGTACACTGGTTTCCCCAGCAGCTGGAGAGGCCTGCGGGCCAGACCATGTTTGGCAAAATAATGGAGAGTACAGCGACGTGATCATGCTGACAGGTGAAGGAACCGTTGATTGGCTGTTACTGGGAGGAGTTAAGGAATGTCCTGAAACACCAGAGCGAGATGGAGTTCACGAAAAATGGAGACAGAGAAGCAGAAGTCTTTTGGGATCGGGTGTTCTCGTACACATGGTTACGAGGCTGACCTGATATCTGCCCTGGTGAGCCAGATGCTATTCACAGAAATCATCTGCTCTAGAGGAGAGAGAAGGTTTCGGTCTCCTCATGTCCTCTCTATGGCTGCTCTGGTACAAGATACCAGGCCATTTGTCCCCTTTCTCTGACACAATATTCCTCAGTTATTGAATGGACAAAGTTTAAGTATTTTTTGGCCAAGGATCATCATAGCTGCCAGCAGTGTTGCTGTTGCTAGGTGAGTCAAGCAACCACCTGCAACGAACGTAGGGAAGAGCAGACGACGAACTGTGCTCATGTTTATAGCATTATGGCGCTGATATTACCTTTCGTCACTGTTCATTCAAACATTTCGAACACAAACATTTGTATTAAAAATCTGTAGTGAAGTATCTACACACTTGAAGTGAGGAGGACTACCTCTACTGGCGGCGTCAGAGAACATTTTGGCTAGAACTGCTGCAATCCAGATCAAAAAGAGAATAAATGCAGACAAGACAACCTGAATGCTCATTCATGAATCTCTCATCTACAGGTGGCAAGGGCCAGTACAAATGAAGTTATCCAAAACTTCTCAGTCGTCCTTCTGACATTCCATTCTCCCAGGGGATGATTACTGCAGTGACGAGAGTAGCATACATTCAGAGGCGGGAAGATGAGAGTGAATCTTTCATTTATTTAAATGGTAAATTAGTAGATAATCAATTCATGATTCTCGAGTCTCTGGCAAGCCGTGGCTGCTCCCATACATTTTTCTGAGACAGAAGAGAACAGTGACTCAAGCATTAGCTCTCTTGGTGTTAGATGAATCACAATACAAACAGGTCGAGAAGTCATTACATGTTGTCATTAATATCACTGACACAACTGAGACAGGCACAGTGCAGCAATTGGACCCTGGTGTGTCCACCCTCCATCAGCATGGGGTGAGGAAGGCACGTCTTCTTGGACATTTATCCTGTTTGTGTCTTTATAATCCCACTGTTCATCGGACCTAAACAGCTCTGAAAGGAAGGCAGAGCACAGAGGGTACATATCTGTATGAGCTAGTGAGAAGAGGCTGCGAGGCAAGACGGCTGCATTCATATATTCTGGTTTACATTAAACGCATTTGATGGCTAGATATTCGCACGGCCATGTGAAGTGTTCATGGTCTGGTTAATACCTTTTTGCAGAACCCATGTCCGGCCAAGGCCAGGCGGACTGGTCTCTGCTCTGGCGGGCACCAGAGAGATGGCTGAGCTGAGCGAGACGTGGCAGCGGTGACAGTTGGCCAGCTGCAGGAAGCCGTGTCAGAAATGGATGGGAGTTAGCAGGCGTGGCACTGGAGAAACAGTGCAGCTGCAGTCTTCAGATCTGAGAAGTATGGGGAACTTTATTGATTCTGACAAATGGGGCCATCATTATATATTCATGTGCAAATGTTACATGATAGAGTCTGATAAAGTACAGCGGGTACAAACAAATGCTGTGCCGAAAAAGGTGAGAGATTACCCCCACACTCCTGAAGCAGAGACACAGTGTATATACAAGTAGAATGGGTGCAGCTAAATGGAAGCTGCTCTTTTGGAGATATGGTTCTAAATATGTTGGCTCTGTCACGAACTATGAAATCCTTATCAATATAAAGGCCACATGTAAGCCATGAAATGATTCATAGTACTACTGTGTCAAGTGTGTCTCCTCTGAGTAACTACTGGCCACTATCAGTGTCATGATGGAGGAGTGACGTGCCATCTTCCTCTGGCTTCTTCCCTGCCGAGAGGTCAGAGAGGCCGAGGTGGCGTGTGGAGACCATGGCTTTTTCTTGTAGATCTTCCTGAACTCATGCACGCTGGCTCACGCTCTCCATGTCTGGGCTTGCATGGTGAGTGAACAGGTCCTGGTGACCCGTCTTTGGCAGATTTGTTATGAGACTTCTGCTCATTTTGCTACTGTTGGGGAAGCCTGGAGTACGAGGCTGGGGCTGGGGTGACATCGCCAGCGTTAGGCTGAGCGCCAGGAGAATTTCATCACCTGCTGGGTGACATGACATGTGTCCACGGCACGGATCTGAGCTGGTGAGCTGCCTTCGCTTAAGCCGGAAGGTTTTCAGCTTTCCTGCTGATGCGTCCTTTCTGTTCTTGAGTCATTGTCTGGCATGAAGCTGCGGATCTTGTGATGCTTTGGCCACGAGGCTCCTCGGGCAGGGCATCATTTCTTAGACTAACTACATCCCTTTGCCTACGTAACAAACAATCACATGTTATTTATAAGACTCCTGGCACCTACAGTAATAAACCAATCACATATTATTTATAAGAGACTCCTAACCCCAACAATAAACCAATCACATGTTGACTATAAAGGACTCACAGCCTACCGCTGTAAACCAATCACATATTATGTCTCAAAGGACAACTACAGCAATAAACCAATGCATGTCCTATAAGGAGCTGTCAGCAACTCAAACCAATCACATGTTATTATAAGAGACTCACAACCACCAACAATAAACCAACCACATATTATTATAAGGGCCCCTAACCTAACAATAAACCAATCACATATTGGCCCCATGAGACCCCTGGCTTCAGCAATCAACCAACCCTATATTATTTATAAAGGACCTGGCCTACAGCAATAAAGCCAATCACATATTGACTATAAAGGAGCCCCTGGTCTCCCAGCAATAAACCAATCACATGTTATTATAAAGGAGCTCTGCTAACAATAAACCAATATCACATATTATAAGGAGCTGATCTCAGCAATAAACCAATCACATGTTATTTATAAAAAGTGGTCAGCAACAAACCAATCACATATTTATAAAGGGCCCTGGCCAGCAATAAACAATCACTGTGACCCTGACTACAGCAATAGGCCAATCACATGTTATTTATGAAGCCCTTTGAGCCACGGCCATATGGCTATTCTGGCCTAGATATCAAAAAACAAATTACACTGTCTGATGAACAATATACATATACCAATTACCACAACATACTGATTATATTATAGTACATACACAGCCAGAAGATGATTAAACTCAGCACAGTCTATAATTGTGATCTCCCTGTCTGCTATAAAACGCGGAACTAGAGACTATATCACGCCAGGCTTCCCGTTCTGTTCACGCTTCTGGCCTGTTGTCTGATATTGCTGGAGCATCCAGTTGCCGATCTGCAGAGGCACACAAACAGTATCTCTACTTCTCAATCAGAAAACATTAATCTACAATCCTGCCAATATGGGAAAAATATTTATGTGTGAATCAATTGCCATATACTGCACGTATATATTAATATAACCATTGTATTAATACTTATTTTATTGTTCACCAATGGTGTGCCATGTTCAGTGCATTTGATACCTTGACTTGACCTTGACTAGCAAAAACTGCATCGGCGCGGAAAATCAGTATTTCATGCTCAATGTTTTGTGCTCGGGCCATGACCTTTTTGGCGCATTTCACTTACTCAAGTCTTGGAAGTGGCTCAGGTTACTTCGCCATGGTTCATTTCGCCACACCGGGTGTTCCATCGTGACTTTCTATGGCGGCTGCGCTGCTGTCGCTGTCTTTCCACCTGGACACCGTCCTGGCGAAGACCGCTCTTTCGCCAATCTGCTGTGTGAGTTCAAATGATGGGTGCACCTATCCAAGCTTTCATATGGGTAGAGGAGATGTTGGCTGTGGATTACCTGGGTTACTGTTTTTATGACTGTCATAAGCTCACTTTGTGTATATACAGTTCGGTCGGCAAAAAGCTCCTGGATCATGGATGATTAACATACGTATTTCGGCCAACTGCCGGCTACATGTGCCTCCACCCGCCTGTAATAGCAGTCTATATGATCTTGTATGACAATCAGCTTTAAAATCACATATAAGGTAGTTAACTCCACTTTATGTGATTACAAAAATATTACTCACTGTTCTATTCAGTTGAGCACTCTCCAATAGTACCACATAAATCAATCTGTACAACTTGATGGCATCAGCCAAGCGATCTCGTCCAAACCATGTCACTACAATCATTGGTGTGTCACCATGATCCCTAATGACAAACATGTTAACTTCTTTGTATGACTAACCATGAAAAAATTAGAAGATATGGCCAGGCCGTTATCTCGTCGTCTCATCAGATGACAGAGAGCAAGCGTGCCAGCCGAACCTTTGTTGATTTTTTTTACATTTTAATATAACTTGAGGCTGCAAAAATGATCTCTTTAGGTAAAGCAGATTGATCAACCTCGTCTATCGTCTCACTCATACCTGGCAATCTGGCACACATAATAACTCAGAAAGACTTTTTCAAGGCATGTAAACCTGTCATTATGAAATTCTAGTGGGCAGATCATGTGACCCCACTTTTTAATATATTCACCTCTGTTTAATAATTAGAAAACATTATCAATCAACAGCAGCATAGTATTATAATTGGAAGGATGGTGCTAGCGAAAAATAAATATTGTAGAGCCTAGTTATAGCCAGCTGGCTGCACGCCTTCATCTGCTATAGTTCAACTGACTATCCATTCCTCCCCTCCATCTGCAGGTCATTTGGAGGAATGCATGATCAGCTACTCTGTGGTGATGGTCATTCTGGCTATTTAACATTGAAGTACAATGACAAATACTCAAATATATGCCAACCAGTTTTACCCATGCATGTTTTGAACAGGTGTGACCGGTAAAATGGCACTCTGTTCATCTTTGGTAGAAGATATTGTATAATTAGAGGTGGCTTATGGTGTAAGCAAATATTAAAGCCTCCATACAAATTAATATAGATGAGTCACAAATGTATGCACTGTCGTGTAAGTGCACATAGATGACATTCCACTGGCACTGCCTAATCCCTACATTCCCCTTTCCTCCACCCTCCCCCTTTTAATACAAGTGGTATAATGTTAATATTATTATAATTGTGCATAATTTGCACCTAGTAGTTGGCAGTCTTTACCACCGTACCTTAGTGCTATGGAATTCCTTAAATTTCTGCATCAATGGAAGTTATTCAAACCCATGCTTCGGCAATGCATGCACACTGGAAATCATCTCAAAAATAGTAAACCTATTCAAGCACCATCCAGATGTTAACTTCTCAAAAAGAATATTACATGATGATAACTGACAGACGATGTCCTGACTGTAGAGGATATTACATGTGTGAGAAACCTAGCAACGCCACGATGGTAATCAATGTGCTCTGTAACACAGGCAAAATAGTTTACATTATTGATAACTAACTGGCATT
>CM055747.1:11444030-11475571 GCA_029465975.1 Dallia pectoralis | reverse complement strand
TCACTGGCAGGTCCTTCAGCAGTCCTATCCATTCACTAACACTGGCACTTATCCACGAAGATTGCAACCCATTCCCATTCACTAACACTGGCACTTGTTCACTAACATTCATAGTGTCCTATCCCCACTATTAATACGGGCATTTGGTTCACCGGCAGTCCTATCCCGTCCACTACCGGCAGGTCCTATCCACAACACGCGTGTCCTGTCCACTGTCACCACTTGATTCACAATGACTGGCAAACTGAGTCCACCACTAACACTGGCATTCACTTCATCCTATCTCATCTAACATACTGGCAGGTGTTGAAGAAAGCTGCCAGCGCCTGTCATTTTACTGTCGTATTTTTACATAACTATTTTTTAGATTAGGCACCATCATTACTCTCATTGTGACCTGCTCAGTCTGATTGCACTGCTAAATAGGTCTCGGTTGATCTTCAGTTCTAACACAGACTATATACACACCTAAAGGACATTAGGAACACCTACAATGGCTGTACTCTCGACTCTGCCTCAGAACTGCCCACTTACGTGGCACACTGAACAGTGTGCCGAAAGCATTCTTTAGAAATGTTGGCCCATATTGATAGGATAGATCTTTGCTGATGGAGATTTTGACATGTAGGCACGAAGCTCCTGTCTCCACCATCCCAAAGATTTATTGTCATCTGGTGCTGAGCACAGTGAACTCAGCTGTCATGTCTGTTCAATTTGAATGATTCGAGCTTAGACAGGTATTATCCTGCCAGTATTATCAGAGGATGGGTACATGGTGGTCATAAAGGGATGGACATGGCGTCACGCCAGGTAGGCCGTGGCATTTAAATGATGTGTGCCACCGCACTAAGGGGCCCAGTGCCAAGACATCTCACATCTGCAGGCCGGATTGCCCATTAGGCACCAGCACTTGCCAGGGCACATAACACTAAGGGGCACTGGGCTAATAACTATATCTGTTAATTCAGACCGAGGTAAAGTTGTTGATGTTTCCGATATTGGATATTCAACGGATATTTATTTTATAAGGTCCGGAAGACATACGGTGGTGATCGCATCGAGAGAAACCCCTCTGTGTGCTTATAGTTGTGACCTGCCTCTGTGCGCTGTCCAACGCTATTGGTTCAAACCACTTTTTCAGATTGCATTGAGAGATATCTATATTTAAGATAGCTTTGTTGCTTTTTTGAGAAATGGTAAGAGACGCTATCAAACATTTGCACTGTGTTCAGAACACTTGAAAACCTTACGCTGTATACCTACAAGCAGTTCGATGTCTCCACAGAATTTGGGTTTTCAGGTCAAAAGATTTTACGTTTCCTTTAAAATACATAGTAAGAAATGGTGTCTGGTCAGTTTTGTGCAGCGACTACATCAAATTCTGAGGTCTCCTGTAAATGCTTCTTTATATCCACATATAAAACCTATATACATAAAGATTCAATCGCAAGTTGCATTGCAAGAACTTTGCTCTGGTGTCTGTTGAAGAATTCTTTACTGTTGTGGTTACGGTAACAGATGATTTGTTTGCGTTTGTGCATTGTGTAATACTTTGACGAGTGACGCTAGCAGCTGAAGATTCAGAGTTATCGCTTGAGTTGTAAGTCTGAAGATTCTGAAAAGTTTCCAGACGCTTTCGCTATTTCAATTCACGCATTTACTGTTGAGCTGATAAGTTCGCCTATGCCTAGCCGTGGAGCAGATAGGCACATATACACCTCGAAAGTCACGCAGTTGAGAGATCAAACGTTAATGTCTGCTTTTTGTCTTGTTTTTCTTCTGCTTGATTGTTCTAAGTAAATAAATAATGTACATTTCATTTTGGGTTTTATTTTATGTTGCATAGTAGCTATGGGATTTTAATAATTTAACTAACATATATGTATATATGCACTTATATGTACAGGCATATATGTTAGGTGCATAGGTGCATATGTTAGGCGGGGGCATATATGTTAGTGCAGTGCATATATAAATATGTGCAGTGCATATATGTTAGGTGCAGGCTGTGTTATTATATGTTAGGTGCATAGAGGTGCATATATGTTATGTGTATATAGGTGCAGTATATAGGCAATACTACAGACTGATGTAGTGTGGATACTACAGACTGACCCACATGGAAAGAACCTATATAAACCTATATGTTTTAATATAGGTTCTGATATATGTTTTTAATATATGTGACATATATAAAATTGGCCGTTTTCCTATATTATATGTACATATATGCACCTATATGTTAGGTGCATATATGCACCTATATGCACCTAACATATATGCACCTATATGCACCTAACATATATGCACCTATATGCACCTAACATATATGCACCTATATGCACCTAACATATATGCACCTAACATATATGCACTAACATATATGCACCTATATGCACCTATGCACCTATATATGCACCTAACATATATGCACCTAACATATATGCACCTAACATATATGCACCTATACATATAAGTGCATATATGCACATATATGTTAGTTAAATTATTAAAATCCATAGCTACTATGCAACATAAATAAAAGCCCAAAATGTAGAAATGTACATTATTTATTTACTTAAGAACAATCAAATAGAAGAAAAACAAGACAAAAAACTGAACATTAAAAAAACGATTTTGATCCTCTCAACTGCGTGAGCTTCGAATTGATATATGTGCCTATCTGCCCTCGGCTTCAAACATAAAACAGTGTTGAACTTATGTTGCGCTCAACGGTAAATGCGTGAATTGGAAATAAACGAAAACGTCTAGAGTTTATCTTCTCTCGTGTCTTTATTTTCAGAATCATTCGGAACTTACAACTCAAACGTGCTCACAGATCTTCAGCTGCTGTACAGTCGACTACGTCACTACGTCAAAGACGTACTACACTTAATACACAAACACAAAACAAATCATCTGTTACCGTAATACAACGAGTAAGAGGGCAATTCTTCAACAGACTTCACCAGGAACCCAAAGTTCTTACAGTACAGCTGCGATTGGAGAAATCTTTTATGTATATATAGGTTTTATATGTGGATATAAAGAAGCAATACAGGAGACCTCAAATTTGTTAATAGGTCACTGCACAAAAAAACCTATTGAGATTTCCAGTATTTTAATGTATTTTAAAAACTTAAAATGTTTTATTTTGAAAAACCAAATTCTGTGGAACATGTGAAAGACCTTTGTAGACAATACGAAAGTAAATTAAGGTTTCCAAGTGATTTCACAAAAAAAGATAGATTTTTACAAATTTTAAATGTTTATTAAACGTCTCTTACACCATTTCCTTAAAAAAACAAAGCTGTGCAAAATGTGGGTGTCCTCTATAAAACAATCTGAAAGTGGTTTGAATTAATAACGTTGAGACTTGTACTTTAGAGACGGTCCCTAACTATAAGCACACAGAGGTTTCTCTCGGTCGATCACCGCGGTGTAGTGAGGCTGCTTGCGGGAAAACCGGACCTGATCTCGGCCTCTGACTATCCGTTGAATATCCAATATCGAACATCCAACCAACTTTACCTCGGTCTGAGATTAAGCAAATATAGTTGTGCCCAGTGCCCCTTAGATGTTATGTGCCCCTGGGCAAGTGCCCAGTTGCCCTAATGGTTAATCCGGCCCTGGGTGTGGGGGATGTTTTCTTGGAACACTTTAGGCCCCTTAGTGCAAATTGAGCATCGTTTAAATGCCACGGCCTACCTGAGCATTGTTTCTGACCATGTCCATCCCTTTATGACCACCATGTACCCATGGCTACTTCCAGCAGGATAATGCACCATGTCACAAAGCTCGAATCATTTCAAATTGGTTTCTTGAACATGACAATGAGTTCACTGTACTGAAATGGCCCCAACAGTCACCAGATCTCAACCCAATAGAGCATCTTTGGGATGTGGTGGAACAGGAGCTTCGTGCCCTGCATGTGCATCCCACAAATCTCCATCAACTGCAAGATCCTATCCTATCAATATGGGCCAACATTTCTAAAGAATGCTTTCAGCACCTTGTTGATTCAATGCCACGTAGAATTAAGGCAGTTCTGAAGGCGAAAGGGGGTCGAACACAGTATTAGTATGGTGTTCCTAATAATCCTTTAGGTGAGTGTATATAGTCTGTGTTAGAACTGAAGATCTTGGCCCGAACCTGACGGGACCCGACGGGTCGGGTCAGGACTTTTGAGCAGGTCCACAATGAAAATAATGAGCGGTGGGTTATGCCTAATGCAAAAAAAATTACGTTCTCTTAAAATACGACAGTAAAATGACAGGGAATTTGTCGCTGAAAAGGCATGTTGATCGAAGCTCTTCAACACCTGCCAGTGTTAGTGGATAGGATAGGACCTGCCAGTGTTAGTAGATAGGATAGGACCTGCCAGTGTTAGTGGATAGGATAGGACCTGCCAGTGTTAGTGGATAGGATAGGACCTGCCAGTGTTAGTGGATAGGATAGGACCTGCCAGTGTTAGTGGATAGGATAGGACCTGCCAGTGTTAGTGGATAGGACCTGCCAGTGTTAGTGGATAGGACCTGCCAGTGTTAGTGGATAGGACCTGCCAGTGTTAGTGGATAGGATAGGACCTGCCAGTGTTAGTGGATAGGATAGGACCTGCCAGTGTTAGTGGATAGGATAGGACCTGCCAGTGTTAGTGGATAGGATAGGACCTGCCAGTGTTAGTGGATAGGATAGGACCTGCCAGTGTTAGTGGATAGGATAGGACCTGCCAGTGTTAGTGGATAGGATAGGACCTGCCAGTGTTAGTGGATAGGATAGGACCTGCCAGTGTTAGTGGATAGGATAGGACCTGCCAGTGTTAGTGGATAGGATAGGACCTGCCAGTGTTAGTGGATAGGATAGGACCTGCCAGTGTTAGTGGATAGGATAGGACCTGCCAGTGTTAGTGGATAGGATAGGACCTGCCAGTGTTAGTGGATAGGATAGGACCTGCCAGTGTTAGTGGATAGGATAGGACCTGCCAGTGTTAGTGGATAGGATAGGACCTGCCAGTGTTAGTGGATAGGACCTAGTGTTAGTGGATAGGACCTGCCAGTGTTAGTGGATAGGACCTGCCAGTGTTAGTGGATAGGATAGACCTGCCAGTGTTAGTGGATAGGACCTGCCAGTGTTAGTGGATAGGACCTGCCAGTGTTAGTGGATAGGATAGGACCTGCCAGTGTTAGTGGATAGGATAGGACCTGCCAGTGTTAGTGGATAGGATAGGACCTGCCAGTGTTAGTGGATAGGACCTGCCAGTGTTAGTGGATAGGACCTGCCAGTGTTAGTGGATAGGATAGGACCTGCCAGTGTTAGTGGATAGGATAGGACCTGCCAGTGTTAGTGGATAGGATAGGACCTGCCAGTGTTAGTGGATAGGATAGGACCTGCCAGTGTTAGTGGATAGGATAGGACCCGCCAGTGTTAGTGGATAGGATAGGACTCACTAGTGTTAGTGGATAGGATAGGACCTGCCAGTGTTAGTGGATAGGATAGGACCTCCCAGTGTTAGTGGATAGGATAGGACTCACTAGTGTTAGTGGATAGGATAGGACCCGCCAGTGTTAGTGGATAGGATAGGACCTCCCAGTGTTAGTGGATAGGATAGGACCTCCCAGTGTTAGTGGATAGGATAGGACCTGCCAGTGTTAGTGGATAGGATAGGACCTGCCAGTGTTAGTGGATATGATAGGACCTGCTAGTGTTAGTGGATATGATAGGACCTGCCAGTGTTATATATATATATATAGTGATATATTGCTGTATTGATATTTAGAGCAGCGCTATTTAAAGCCTTGTTCAATGTGCCCCTTATACTTTGAGCTCCTGCCCCTCCCAAGGTCTCTGCACCGCCCTGGTAGCTGACAAGTGATGGGCATGCCGGTGCTTTCGGCTCCCAAACGGCTCTTTAAAAAACCGTGCGATAGTTTGTTATTGTGTTAAGCAGAAAACCAGCCAGAATAAACACCGGGCGCCCGATTTGAACGTCTATCGACTGGTATGTTTACAATATCACTGCTTTGTAATTTTACCTCTGTAATGTTTTGTGGATCTTATTTGAAGAACTCCGGTCTAAAGCCGCAGAAGGCCACTGGTTAAAACAGTTCTACTGAAATACTCAATATAATCATAACAAAAAAGTAATTGGACGGTTATAGAAAAAACATATTATAAAACATTTGTGTTTAAAATATAACGTTTTAATGTTTATAAACAACATGCATATAAATCTAACCTTTTATAACATATAAAACCTGAACAGCATAACACAATAATATTGCACCATATCAAATACAAATACACCACTATCACTATCATGCCCACATCTAACTTTACAGTTGGGTGCACAGTTGGCATATGGCGATGTACATTGTGGGTAGACCCGGCTTTATGGGAGATTTTATTTAGGCAAATTTTACACTTAGCTTTATATTTATAATCGTTTGCGATTCATTTTCCGATTTACAGCTGTCTGTCGTCTTGTGGCCGAGATGCTAGTTGACTTGTCTGTTGGCTAGACCCGCCCCCAGACCCCCACACATCTTTGCTTCATTGGTTGACACTGTGTTTGATTGACAGGTACAACAGGTAAGGCTGGGCACAGTCAGAAAAAAATTGTTTCCGCTTGAGCGATTAGGCATAATGTTTTTTATTTATATTTTCGTACTATGATTACTTTATTCTATTCATTTAAATCTTTGGAATTTTTATATCTGATTAATAAATTAAGAGGTCCGGGTCTTAGAGCGAATGACTAGCTGACATTACATTAGTAATTAGCCTCATTATGCACTTGTTGCAGAGATATGTTTATATGCATGCGTATATGAGGTTACGTTAAGTAGGTGTTTATGTATATATAAATTACGGCGTCTAGTATCACATTGCACCGGTCTGTTTGCTGCCAATTTTTTGTTTTGATTTTGCATTAACCACATGTCCAGATTTCAACCATTCGTTATGGAGAACTCAAACCAAAGTGCGCTATTAGTAAGTATATTTGCATTTTCGTATGTATTTGACTTATTAGATGTATTAAGCGGTTTTTGCTTCGTATTACTTTATAAATGTTGTGTTAACAATTTAGCTAACATTACGTTTTTAGCTCAGAAGATTTACATTCAAAGGCAGCTAAGTAAGCATGTTAGCTCGCAAGCTTAAGGCTGTAGTCGTTTTATAATTTAGTATTTCTATTTGTGAGTTTGGTCTTGTATGTTCACTGACTGTGTCTATGTGCGTATAATGGTGCATAACGTTTTGTAATAGCCAAGTGTCTGTCATATTCACGAACTGGCAATAAGACTGGTGCCTTTTTGTGACAATTAATTTTACACTTCAAGTTGTGTCATTTCCTCCATACTGTTAGTTTTTGGTGTTGTGCGGAACATTGTGTTTAATTTGTCTGTCACATTTATGAATGAGAAGCTGGCTTTAGCTAGTTAGAAAACTGTTGTTCTCTAAATTATTGGCAAAGGCTTTACGTGGTTTACTGTAATGGTTGCAATACTATCCATGTTATATGGTTCAACAAGTATATTGCCTATTAAATATTAGTCCAGCAAAAATCTGCCTGTTTAGGAATTCAGTAAAACAAAAGGTTTTTGCTGACAGTCATGTGACATTTCTTTCCTACTGTTGTCCTTTTCTGTTCTGTCTTTATTCAGTTCTATCTTTGACATCCCGGTTTATTTGGACTGACTCGCCTGTTACTGTACAGTACATCATCTCCAATGCATTGTGCTACAGTAAGTAATAGTATTCTCAAGAAATACTTACGAATATTCCTTATTGTTTTATAATGTACATAAATGCCAGTTAGTTAATCAATAATGTAAACCTATTTTGCCTGTGTTTACAGAGACATTGATGCACCATCGTGGTGCTATTAGGCTTCCTCACACATCTCACTCTGGGTTAAAGGACAGAACCCTTGGCGAGCACTTCCATGTACATCCCTCTACAGTCAGGAGGATCATCGTCCAACAAGCCATCATCATGTACATTCTTTGAGAAGTTGATCATCTGGATGGTAAACAATTACTTTGAATAGGTTTTTTTCTCACTTACTTTTTGGAGATGATTTCTCCAGTGTGCATGTACTGCTGAAGCATGGGTTTGAATATGTCCCATTGCTCTTTTAGCAGAAAATATATTTAAGGAATTTTATGTTAATTAAGGCATGGTGGTGTTACTGCCAACTACTAAGAAGTAAATTATGTACAATTATAAAATACTACAACACATAACCAATTTACCAAAAGGGAGGGTGGAGGAAAGGGGAATGTAGGATTAGGGCAGTGCCAGTGGAATGTCAACTTATGTGCACTTATTAAATGACAGTGTACACATTTAGACCATCTATATTAATTTGTATGGAGGCTTTAACATTTTGCTTACACTTCATAAGCCACCCTAATTATACAACAGCCTGGTCCTTCTGACTCAAAGATGAACCAGAGTGCGCCATCTACTGGTCATTGTATGTCATCAACATCCTTCCGTTCAAAACATGCATGGGTAAGAAAAAAACTACAGAAGCAGCACAGGACCATTTTGATGCATTTTAATATTGTACTCAATGTTAGCTAAATAAGCCAGAATGACCATCACTTCTTTAATACAGAGTAGCTTTGACCACCAGAGGTGGCGATTCCCCTCCAAATAAAAATGACCTGCAGATGGAGGGGAGGGAATGGATAGTCAAGTTGAACTATAGCAGATGCATAGGGGCTGGAGCAAGTGGCAGTGTGCTTTCAGCTGGCTACAACTAGGCTCTACAATATTTACTTTTTTCGCTTAGCACCATCCTCTAATTATAATACCTTTCTGCGCTGCTGTTGATTGATAATGTTTTCTAATTTCATAAAACCAGAGGTGAATATATTAAAGTAATACATGATCTAACCCACTAGGAATTTCCATAACAATGGCTATGTTTACATGTCTTGAAAAGTCTTTTCTGGCTATTATGTGTTGTGATTGTTTCAGGTAGCATGAGTGAGACCGACCATGGGACACGAGGTTGATCAATCTTGTTTTATCTAAAGAAAGATCAACTTTTGCAGCTCAAGTTATATTAAATCAACAAAGTTCGGCGAAGTACGCTAGTTTCCTGTCATCTGATGAGACGACGAGATAACGGTCAAGTTATATTCTTTCTAATTTCTTTCTATGGTTAAATACAAATGTTATTAACATGTTATCATTAGGGACCATGGAGGATACACCAACATCGAGTGACATCGATTTGGACGAGATCCCTTCTACACATCAAGTTGTACCAGATTCTGATGAGGTGGTACTAAGAACATTGGAGAGTGCTCAACTGAATAGAACAAGTGAGTAATATTTTTGTAAATCACATAAAGTGGAAGCCAACTACCTTTTATATGTGATTTTAAAGCTGATTGGTTACAGCTAAGATCATATAGGACTGCTATTACAAGGGTGGTGGAGTAATATGTACGTGTTACTGAAATACTGTATGTTAACTCATCATGATCTAGAGCTTTTGTTGACTGAATTGTATATACACAAGTGATGTCATGATTAAATATAAAACAGTAACTCAGGTAGGATCCATTAAAGTTTTCAACATTATCTCCTCTCTACCTACAGGAAAGCTTTGATATGGTGCACGACTGTCTGAACCCGACACTAGCAGATTGGCGCATGGCCTCGTCAGACAATATGGACGAGGTCCAGGTGTGGAAAAGACATGACAAGCAGCGTGCTGCCATAGAGTCACTGATGGAGTCTAACCTGGAAAAGGAAACGAACCATGGCGAAGTAACCCAGTCGCTCCAAGACTTGAGTAAGTGAAACAGTGCCAAAAGCACCATAACTGGACCAAAACACATATGAAATACTGATTCTCCGGTGCTGATGTGTTTTATAGTCAAGGTCAAGTCAAGGTATTTTATTTGTCAAATGCACTGAATCACATGGCACCATTGTGAACAACAAAATTGGCATAATTACAATGGTTATATTAATATATGCTAATGTGCGTTATATGGCAAATTGACCAGCACATAAACATTTTTCCCATATTAATATGATCAGGAGATTAATGTTTCTGATTGAGAAGTAGAGACTGTTTGTGTGTCTGGTAGACCGTGTCCTGATGCTCCAGTAATAGATCAGACAACAGTATTGTGAAGTGTGAACAGAACGTAGCCTATGTGGATATAGTCCTCTGTGAAGTTCCATGCTTTTATAAGGCATTGCGGAGATCAGCCAATTATAGATTGTGCTGACTTAACCACCCTCTACTGTGTATTGTAATTATAATTATAATCAGTATGTAAGCTGTGGTAATTGGTATATGTATAATAGTTCATCAGATTATGTAATTTGTTTTTTGATGTCTAGGCCAGAATACTGTATATGGTTGTAATTTAAAGGGCTTCATAAATAACATGTGATTGGTTTATTGCTGTAGGCCAGGGGCCCTTTATAAATAACATGTGATTGGTTTATTGCTGTAGGCCAGGGGCCCTTTATAAATAACATGTGATTGGTTTATTGCTGTAGACCAGGGGCCCTTTATAAATAACATGTGATTGGTTTATTGCTGTAGACCAGGGGCCCTTTATAAATAACATGTGATTGGTTTATTGCTGTAGGGCAGGGGCCCTTTATAAATAACATGTGATTGGTTTATTGCTGTAGACCAGGGGCCCTTTATAAATAACATGTGATTGGTTTATTGCTGTAGGCCAGGGGCCCTTTATAAATAACATGTGATTGGTTTATTGCTGTAGGCCAGGGGCCCTTTATAAATAACATGTGATTGGTTTATTGCTTTATAAATAACATGTGATTGGTTTATTGCTGTAGGCCAGGGGTCCTTTATAAATAACATGTGATTGGTTTATTGCTGTAGGCCAGGGGTCCTTTATAAATAACATGTGATTGGTTTATTGCTGTAGGCCAGGGTCCTTTATAAATAACATGTGATTGGTTTATTGCTGTAGGCCAGGGGTCCTTTATAAATAACATGTGATTGGTTTATTGCTGTAGGCCAGGGTCCTTTATAAATAACATGTGATTGGTTTATTGCTGTAGGCCAGGGGTCCTTTATAAATAACATGTGATTGGTTTATTGCTGTATTGCTGTAGGCCAGGGTCCTTTATAAATAACATGTGATTGGTTTATTGCTGTAGGCCAGGGTCCTTTATAAATAACATGTGATTGGTTTATTGCTGTAGGCCAGGGGGTTGGTTTATTGCCTTTATAAATAACATGTGATTGGTTTATTGCTGTAGGCCAGGGTCCTTTATAAATAACATGTGATTGGTTTATTGCTGTAGGCCAGGGTCCTTTATAAATAACATGTGATTGGTTTATTGCTGTAGACCAGGGGCCCTTTATAAATAACATGTGATTGGTTTATTGCTGTAGGCCAGGAGTCCTTTATAAATAACATGTGATTGGTTTATTGCTGTAGGCCAGGAGTCCTTTATAAATAACATGTGATTGGTTTATTGCTGTAGGCCAGGGTCCTTTATAAATAACATGTGATTGGTTTATTGCTGTAGGCCAGGAGTCCTTTATAAATAACATGTGATTGGTTTATTGCTGCAGGCAGGGGGTTGACTGCGGTGGAAATGGACAAGGACATCCAAGAAGCGAGTGACTTGTCTGAGGAGTTCCTTGGGAAGAAGCATCACAAGATCCAGAAGTTCATGTTAGACATTGAAGCTTCTATAAGACGTCTTCATGAGCTCTGTGGATTCAAGAACAGAAGGATCGACCAGCAGGAAGCTGAAAACCTTCTGCTTAAGGAGGAGAATGCAGCTCACCAGCTTCAGATCCGTAAGCTGCGGGACACCATGTCAGGGAAACAAGGTTCTGCTGAGGAATCTCTTGAGCAGGTGATGAAATCTCCTATGCTTCAGAGCCTAACGCTGACAGAGGTCACCCCAGCCCTATTCAAGTATTCCAGGCTTCCCCCAATAGTATAAAATGAGCAGAAGTCCATAACAAATCTACCAAAGATGTCACCAGGGGACTTGTCTACTTTCACCATGCAAGCCCAGGACATGGAGAGTGTGGAAACCAGCGTGCATGAGCTCATGGAAGACGACAAGAAAGCCATGTAGTCTTCCACACGCCATGTCTCCACCTCGTCCTCTGACCTCTTCGTAGAGGAAGAGCAGGCCAGAGTGAAGATGGCACGTCACCTCTCCATCATGACACCTGACAGTGGGCCAGTAGAGAAGCCACTCAGGAGGAGACAATAATTCCCAATAATTGCAGTACCTATGAATCACTCATGGCTTTACATGTGGCTTTATAGGTAATAATTGATAAGGATTTTATGCTCATATAAATTGGTAAAGGCAACACGTATTTGGACAGAGCCTTTCCTCTTCAACATACATTTTAGAACCATATTTCCCAAAGAAAGCAGCTTCCATTTAGCTGCACCCATTCTATGTGAAGTTCTGTATATACTGTATGTAGTCCTGCTTCAGGAAGTGTGGGGGTAACTTCCCAACTTGTTTTCTTCGGCATCTGTCTGCATTTCAGAGCATTTTGTTTGTACCCGCTGTACTTTATCAGACTCCTATCATGTAACATTTAAATGTTTGAATATATAAATGATGGCCCCATGAAATAGAAATTAATAAAGTTCCTTACATTTCCCCAGATCTGAAGACTGCAAGTTGCACCTGTTTCCTCCAGTGCCACGCCCCAGCAACTCCCATCCATTTCTGATCATCGAGCCCTGCAAGCTGGCCAGGTCCCCAACGGCAGCTGTCAACCGCTGCCACCGTCTGCCCCCAAAAGCTCAGGCCATCCCCCTGGTGCCCGCCAGAGCAGAGACCAAACTACCTGCCTTAATGATTAAGGGTTCTGGAGAAAGGTATTGTAATCCTGTGACCTCATGAAATCACCTTCACATGGCTGCAGTAAAGGAATAATCTAGTTGTCAAAACGTGCTTAATGTAAACCAGAATATGAATCGTACTGTCTTGCCCGTAGCTCTTCTTTCTCCACTTAGCTCATACAGATACAGTAACTCTGTGCTCTGCCTTCCTCAGGAAGCTGTTTAGGGGTCCGATTTAAACAGTGGGACTATAGCGCATTAATAAACAGGATAAATGTGTCCAAGAAGATGGCGGCTCCCCCCTGCAACCTCTCCCTCATCCCACTGCTGATGGAGGTGGACATCAACCAGGGTCCAACTGCTGCACTGTGCTCCAAACAGGTGAGTGTCTCAGTTGTGTCAGTGATATTAATGACAACATGTGGTACTGACCCCTGACCTGTTTGTATTGTGTATCCATCTAAACAATCTCAAGAGAAGCTAACGTTTGAGTCACTGTGTTCTTTTTCCTGTCTCAGAAAATGTATGGGAGCAATACGGCTTGCCAGAGGAGACTCGTAGAATCATGAATTGATTATCTACTAATTCTAACCCATTTAAATAAATGAAAGATCCACTTCCACATCTCTCTCTGCTCTGAAATGTATGTTATTTCGCCACAAAGTAGTAACTCATCCCTTGAATGTTAGAGAATGGAATGTCAGAAGGGAGACTGATCAGTTTTGATAACTTATTTAGTATCTGGTCCTCAGCCACTCTGTAGATGAGAGATTCTGCTATTGTTCAGGAATGAGACCAGGTTGTCTTGGGTCTTCGTGTTGGATGACTTTCTTTGATTTGATTGCAGCAGTTTTACCAAAATGGCTCTCTGGACGTCAGGGATATAGAGGTAGTCCTCCGACTTAAGTGTGTAGATACTTCATCTGCTAGACTTTAATACAAATGTTTGTGTCTGAAATGTTTGAAATGAACAGTGACTGTTGTTATGAAAAGGTAAATAACAGCGCCATAAATAAGTCACGTTGGGTGTCATGAGCACAGTGAAGACTGTCAGTCTGCTTCTCCCTTACTGCCTGTTGCAGGTGGTTGAATAAGCTTGGACTCCAATTTGAACCTACAATCAGCAACACTGCTGGTATGTTTTCATGATGATCCCACAAAAAACATTTCTAAACTTTTGTCCATTCAACAACTGAGGAATATTGTGTCAGGAGAGTGTAGACAAATGTCACCTTGGTATTTTGTACCAGAGTGTTACAGTGAGGAGAGTGACCATGAGGAGGCAGAATCGACGGAGTCCCCCCCCTCCCCCGTACACAGAGCAGATGATTTCTGTGAATATATCTGGTCCACCAGGCAGTGGACATCAGGTCAGTTTCTTCAAACCATGTGTACGAGAACAATTCGACCCAAAACCATTCTGGGCTCTTGTTCCATTTTCTTCTGTGAACTCCATCTCTGCTCTGGTGTTTCAGGACACCCCTTAACTCCTCCCAGCAACCCAGCCAATCAAACGGTTCCTTCTCTTCACCTGTCAGCATGATCACGTCACAGAGTTCCATGTCATTTTTGGCCAAACATGGTCTGGTCTCGCAGGCCTCTCCAGTTGCTAGGGAAACTGTAGTGTGCTCTGTGCAGGTTCACACTTGGCGTCTTCCAAAGCATCAAGAGAACGAAGAACCCTTCTGGCATCACTAGGAACTTCTAGAGAGGTGGCAGAGCAAGGCACAGGTACAGGAGACGGTTAGAGTGCTTCTTAATCAAATTTCAGTTCGACTCACACGCCTTTTCTCTTTATCCATTTTTTGTAGGTGTAACTGACTTGAAATCTTGTTCTACTTCATTATGGCCATAGTGTTCCCGTCTAGAACTGAATGCTGCATATACAATAATTATTGGAACATTGATGCATGTTTTTATTTAATCTATACTCCACAAATCTGGTTTTTAAATGAATCATGTACTATGCATTTAAATTATACACTCTCAGCATTTTAAGATACTTTTGTTAATTGGTTTCACTATTTAGAAATGAGGTCAATATACATAACCTATTTCCAGGCAAAAAAAGTGTGGGGGCTTGACAGTTGTTTTGCATCCTTCATAAAGTGATGCAAAAAACAGCACATTAATGAGAAATTGCACATCATTAGGACACTCATCATCACGCTAAAGGTACATTGACCAACTGAAAAATATTCTGGTGGAAGTCTCAAACTAATTAACTAAACTTATTTTCTTTACAATTGGTGTATTGATTCGGTGTCATGTTAAATTTCTATGCAGGTATTGTGACCTCTCTCCCTCACACTTTTGTTCTCTGTCCATAATTAACTTAGGCTAATGAAGCGGACCTGTTGACCATTGAGCATGTGCTGTCAGACACAGACCTTACCTCGCCTTAATTCAGAGAGTGGAAACAGACCAATGCTCCTCTGCTCCAGTAGAGCTGTCTCAATCTTGGCCACCAGGGGGCAGCAGAGGGCGAGCTCTCCACTACAGCAGCAGCCAATATCATCTGTGTTTCCTTTGTAGAGACCAGTTTATTCAAGTAATTAGGAAGACATTTGACATTGACTTAAGGTCCGTTTTGACTTTCCACCACTAATGTTTATAGCCAGAATTTGGGATGGATAAGCAGATTGTGGAAACATGCCTGTTGGCATATTATCTCTGTGTAAAACACAATGGGCCATATTCTTCAACCGTTCTTAAGAAGAAATTCGTTCTTAAAACCCACTTACGCAGTTTCCACGAAGATTCTGACATTCACCAATGTTTACTTATCTGGAATTTGTTCTTAGGAAAGAACAGAATCTACGCACAGTGAAAAGCACACTTACGCAGATTTGCACGCTGACATTTTCGTGACAAATCATTAGTCTCTGCGTTTTCATCAATTGTAGGCCTACAGTGATTTAAATATTATGAAGAATAACATTATAAATAATATTCATATATTTAATGCTTTTCTGTGAATGGCACCCCTGAGATTGCGGTCTAATCATTCCGATTAGAGCTGTAATCGGGGATAAAAAGTGAGACCCCACCCGGTCCGACAGAATTCGGCCAGAGCTCGACCTGAGCCGGACAGTTTTTAAAAGCCCGAAGGCCGAACCCGGTCATTTTGCTGTCATATTTTAAGAGACTGTCAATTTTTTGCATTCGGTATAACCGGCTCGTTTTTTTCATTAAAAGTGAGATTTTAATCTTTTGGCCGATGCAACCAAATGTATGGGCCACAGTCCTGCCTGCGTTTCACCTCCTCAGCATCCATTCGCTAAATGAAACGCATCACTCATTCACCGCGCAATCCGGGGCGCAAGAGACAGAGCCCAAGTGTAATGATAGACATTAAGACCGAACCCAACACGTCGGGGGTATACTGTCGCTGCTAAATATTACATATTTTTGCCTGTTCACTTATTGCAGAAGTATTTCCACTTCTGAACTACAGAAGTAATTTGTTCTTTTGGCGTCTGATCCTCTATAGGCCTACTGTCTATACATATTGGTTTAAGCATTTTTGCATTCTCCACGTTTCTACGATGAGTTTCCACTCCGCCCTGCAGTTTAATGCCCTTTTATGTGAAATACCGGGGCGTTTACCTATGCTAATTAGGAACAATGGACACGCGCTTTCAATTTACGAAGACGTGGTATTCATCATTATAGGAACGTAGGTACAAACAATTATGCCATTTAAGAACACGTTCGTGAATTTGAGTAGGACTTTAGGAACGAATTTAAGAAATAACTTAGGAAAATATTGAAGAATATGGCCCAATGGCATTACTGTCTACCCATGGTTAAAAACTGAGAAGTCATTGTTTATAGTTTTGATGCTTTATATGCACAAGCTGGGTAAATTATTGTACAAAACACAACAGGTCGGTACAAATTATATATAATTATATATTTTTTTGGTTGTCTTTTTGATTTACGGATGTATAAATGTAGTATTTTACTTCCTGTTTTCCATATCGTTTAACAGTTATCTCTAGTAGTGAGTGATGGAACATTGGGGAGATGTGTCCATCTCTTTGAAAACACATTTGTTTATTATTTTTGCAATATCATCTGTAGTCACTATGTTGTTATGATTTGTTATTGTTTACTACAAGCACTGGTGATGCCTTGAATTGTATGTAAGCATTTGAGCTAAACCTATGTGACATACATTTTATTATTCAACCTGCTGTATGTGATGTTACATGCAGATCCTAATCGTTTTATATAGAGGTTATTATTACACAAGCATAACATTTTCTGCCAGCAACAAGGAATTGTATCGTAGGTGATTTAGTTGTGGTAAAAATATTCTGTTTTAAGATTTTACTTATTGTTGTACATTAGTTTAACATGTGTACAGTGTTAATGACTTAATTTGTCAATTATTTTTATTATCAGTGGGGGGGTTAAATTTAAATTAAATTCATGATGTGAGTGAATACTTTTTTTTTCTTTTTTGACTTAAAAGCAGTGCATCTATTCTGTGTTTATATTGTGTTTGACATCATATGGATGAGTAAACCAAGTCAAAGTATTTTATTGTCATGTGTACAGAATGACTTGCATCAAACTGGACAATGAAATTCTTATGACATGGCAAGCAACATCTATCTGAATATGGACAGTAAGCGAACCTTAAATACTACAATAAAAATGATCTAGTGCCAGTAGTGGATACCAGTAGTAAATGTACATAGCTACTAGATATACATAATGAAGCGAATATGGACAGTATGCACACCTTGAATACTTAAATACTGCAATAAAAGTTATCTAGTGCCAGTATATACATGGATAAGTAAATCAGTGTTGCTGATTGAGGAGCTTAATGGTCTGAGGGTAAAAACTGTTTTTTAGTCTGGAAGTGCGTGTACCAATGCTGCGGTAATGTCGATCAGATGGGAGCAGAGTGAACAGGTGATGTCCTGGGTGGCTGTTGTCCCTAATGATATTTCTGGCTTTTCTGAGGCATCTTGCTTTGCACCGTAGGGAGGTTGCAGCCAATGATGCACTCTGCTGTCTTTACCCACCTCTAGAGGGCCTTGCGGTCAGCAGCGTTGCAACTCCCGTAGCAAGCAGTTATGCAGCCTGACAGCATGCTCTCAATGGTGCACCTGTACAAGTTGCTCAGTGTTTTTTTGACATGCCAAACTTCTTGAGTCTCCTGCGTTTTGGGCAGTTTTCACTGCGGAGTCAGCTTGCCTGGACCATGTGAGGTCATCCCTGATGAACACCCCGAGGAACTTGAAGACAGGTACTCTCTCTACTTCAGCTCCATCGATGTGTATGGGGGCATGTTCCCCCTCTGCCGCTTCCTGAAGTTGATGATCATCATCTTAGTTTTCCCGACGTTAAAAGAGAGATTGTCGTCCTGGCACCGTGTAGCCAGGTCTTTAACCTATCTCTGTATTTTCTCTCATCCTTGTTGGATGGTGGTGTTGTCAGCAAACGTGAAGATGACGTTGGGGCTGTGTGGGGCCACGCAGTCATGCGTAAACAGGGAGTATAGCAGGGTACTGAGTACGGAACCCTGCGGGGCTCCGATGCTCAGGGTCAGGGCAGAGGATGAAAGATTGCCCATTCTCACCACCTGGGGTGCACCCGTCAGAAAGTCCATATTGCACAAACACAAGCCTTTCGTATGCATTTAAACAGAACCTTTGGACTGGAAGAATAGCTTACAGTATTTTATGATTAAACTAAATGTAACTAATTGTTAATGTGCCCAAGAACTGCAACAATTAATTGATACAAAACAACATATATATAGTAATATTAGCAAACACACTATTAACACTTTCTAGAGTACCATATATAACTGGATGATTTTTTATGCCAAGGTCAACTATATACAACGAAACATGTGGTCAGTGCTGCTGTGTGTCATCTTATTTGTACTGGAATTTTGCCCATCTGTCCTTCTGTGTGGCAAACCTCTCAATGAGCCTTTTATTAAAGTCAGGAATGTCCCTGACAAGTTTCTTCTCCATGGAGAGCATAGCCAGAGCATTCAGGCGGTCCTGTGTCATGCTGTTTCTCAGAAAGGTCTTGATCCTCTTCAGTGTAGAGAAGCACCTTTCTGACTCAGCTGTTGTCATGGGTGTGGTGATGAGGATCTTGAGGAGGATGACAGTCTGTGAAAGTGCCCTGAAGGTTGTTCTCCATGAAGAACTGGTACAGGGGCACTGCAGCACTACAAGCCTTGAACTCACTGTTCTCATAGATTTGGTTTTGAGCTTGGCCTTGTTCAACATGGGGTACGCCTCCACGGTTGTTTCAAGCACTGTATCGGGGAACTTCACACTGTGTTGTGGGAACTAGTCTCCGTGGAACAGTGTTGCACTGATGAGGTGCTGGGTGAAGGCGAACCTCTCCTTGGCATGGATCAGGATGGCATCACATACCTGCAAAAGATACATCATCAGCTTTAATTTGCAATAAAGCGACTTTGATGCAAGTGACCCTGACTGAACACATGCCATGACATGAACACATGTCCAAGTCAATTATATGATTAGTAAGGTGCTTATTGTTCAGGGTTTTGGCTACATACTACTGGGCCTGAAAAAAAGTTATAGGGGCAACACTGACAATTACATCACAACGTACCTCTGTAGCCAACCTCTCTTGTTCTACTGGTCCCAGCATCCTCCGTCGCTTTATGGGCTGCTGCTGCTCGTCAGATGCACTGTCCCACACAAACAGGGAATGGAGGCCCTTGGTCCAGAAAATAAAGTTTAAACTCACTATAACCCCCCAACACACACACAAAGCCAGTGACTCATACACACACACAAACTATACCTAGTAACTGCTTTTAACCTGTGATGTACATAATTAACTTATGTTATCATGTTTTTAAGACTTTTTCTATGACATTTGAGAGAGGGATGCAACATCATTTTGTTCTGCTATGCACTTGTCCTCTGTAAGTAATAGTCTGAATAACAATAAAGTTAATCTTCAATAACAACTAGTACTCTTCTAGAAAATGACATGGTGAACACCTGAATAAGCCTGTTATTACAAACTGTGTAATACTTTCCTGCATTATCATCAAAGTCTGATTGCGTCTTCTCTTTCCATTTAAAATACAAAAAAATATATAATTGGTATGTGCTCTATGATAATCACTAACTTTGATGACAAGACACATTTAGGCTTTTACACTGTTGGAAGTGAGCTATTCAGGCAAAACCTGAACAATAACCTTATATCATATAATTGACTTGGACATGTGTTCATGTCATGGCATGTTCAGTCAGGAGTCACCCCATCCAAATTAAACATTACAAAATTAAAGCTGATGATGCGGGTATGTGATGCCATTTCCATGCCAAGGAAGGACCAAGCCTTCACCCAGCACCTCATCAGTGCGGCTGCTGTTCACCGGGACTCCCACAGCCGTGGTTCCCTGACTACAGGCATGCCCCATGGGCCCGGTGGGCCAAGCTCAAGGCCAAATCTATCAGGTGATGAGTTCCAGGCTTGTGGTGCTGCGGTAGCCACTCTTCAGATGGCTCATGGAGAACAACACTCACAGACTGTCGTCTCTCAAGATCATCACCACACCCATGACTGCAGCTGAGTCGAAGGTGCAGCCTCTGCTGAGAGGATCAAGACACAGAGAGGCTGGCATGACACAGGACACAGATCTTCTGTAGTCCGTGGAGGAAGAAGAACGAGTTCTGACAATAAAAGGCTCATTGAAGGTTGCCACGCAGAGGGCCGAGATGCAGGCAAGAATTCAGTACAAATAAGATGACACACAGTATATATTGACAGCTGGCATAAATCTGCAGTGCATATATGTTATACAGAAGTGTTAATAGTGTGTTTGCTATATTACTGTATATATATTGCTGTAATAGTATTTGCAGTTCTTCACATTAACTGAGTAGTTACATTTAGTTTAGTGTAAAGCCTGTAAGCTATTCTTCCAGTCCAAAAGGACTACTGTTTAAATGTACGAAAAGCGTGTTGTGCAATATGGGCACTTTTTCTGTTGAGTGCACCCAGTGTGAAAATGGGCAATCTTAAATCCTCTGCCTGATCCGCAGGGTTCCCTGCCTGCTCCCTGTTTGCGACCTGGCCCCACACAGCCTGGCGTCATCTTCACATTTGCTGACTATACCATCCAACAGGATGAGCGAGATAGGTTAAGACACCTGACACTGCGGTGTGCCAGGCGACAATCTCCTCTTTGCGTCGGGAAATGATGATCATCAACTTCAGGGAAAGCGCACAGAGGAGCATGCCCCCATACATCGATGGAGCTGAAGTAGAGAGGCACCTGTCTATTCCATCGAGTGTATCAGCTCTGTAGTCAGGCACAAGCTGACTCCGCAGTGAAACTGCTTAAGCGCAGGAACTCAGGGTTTGGCATCAAGCGCGAGCTGGCACCAGCCACAGGTGCCATTGGCAGCTGTCAGGCTGCATAACTCTTGCTGCAGGAGCTCTGGCATACTGTTTTGAAACCGTGGATGGGGTAACAAGTGTCTTCTGGCTCAACCACGGTCTGGCTGGGCTCAACCTCAGAAAACAGAAGTCATTGAGACAACAGCACCACCCAGGACATCACCTCTTCATCTCTTTCCCCATCTCTGATGACAGTAACATTATTCTGCACTTCCAACCCAAAAGAACCATTTTTTACCCTCAGACCATTAAGCTCCTCAATCAACAACACTGATTACTTATCCATGTATATGCTGGCGCTAGATCACTTTATTACGGTATTTAAACATTCAGGTGTGCATACTGTCCATATTCTTCATTATGTATATCTAGTAATATATACATTGCAGTATCCTTACTGGCGTTCATTTTTATTATGTGTTTAAGGATCGCTTACTATCCATATTCAGATAGATGTTGCATGTCATCGTGTCCAGTTTGTCTGAAATCGTCTGTACACCGACGTAAAATACTTTGACTGATGTCAAGCACAGCCTATCAAACACAGAATAGATGCACTGGTAAGAAAAAGTATCACATCATGTAATTTAATTTAAATTTAACCCCACTGACTAATAAAATAATTGACAAATTAAGTCATTAACACTAACACACATAAGAAACTAATGTACAACAATATCAAAATCTTGAAGACTATTTTACGCTAAACACCACACAATTCACTTGTTGCTTGCTGAATGTTATCTTATTAATGGCAGTAACCTCTATATAAAACGATTAAGTCTGCATGTAACATCACATACAGCAGGGTGAATAATAAATGTATGTCTATGGATTTAGCTCAAATAGCACATACACCAGTGCTTATGTGCGCTAATAATAAATCATAACAACAGGTGACTACAGATATGATATTGCAATAAACAAATGTGTTTTCAAAAAAGCCACATCTCCCAATGTTCCATCACTCACTTGCAGAGATGGCTGACCAAACGAAGGCAGGAAGTAAATACACATTTATACATCCGTAAATCAAAGACAGCCTGCTATGGTGCCGGCCTGTTGTGATGAACTGCCCAGCTTGTGCTATAAGCATCAAGGCTATAGGCAATGACTCAGTGCAACATGGGTAGGCAATGTGCCATTGGGCACCATATTATTTCAATATTTTCTAAGTTATTTTCTTAAATTCGTTCACAAGTCTATGGTCACGGGCATGTTTGTGGCATGAGGTGTTTGTACTTCCCGTTTCTAGCAATGATGTGAATGCTGAGTATTATAGTGAAGTGTGTGACTACAATTAACATAGTACTTTCATGAAAGGGCTACGGGAGATGGCTCTAAATAGGTAAGCCGTGAGAGTGCAAATGTAGGCCAATATGTATGAACTTGTGGGCCTGTGGAGAGGATCGGGCATGAGACAAGTGCCTCTGTAGTTCAGAAGTGGAAGTCTTCTGCAATGAAGTGAGCAGCAAAATATACAAATATTAGCCGCGGCAATGCCCGGCGTGGGTGTCATCATCACCACGCGAACTCTGTGCGCCCGGCGGAATGCAGCAAGTGGTGATGCGTTTCATTTATGCTGAGGAGGCCAACGCGAGGCAGACGGCCCTTACATTGTTGCATCGACACAGCAAAATCTCACTTTAATGAAGCGAGCGATTTATACCGAATGCAAGACCGGTCTTAAAATATGACAGCAAAAAGCTGTTTGAGGTTCGCTATCGGGCTTCACTGTCGGCTCAGGTGGCTCTGGCCAGGCCGTCGGCCAGTGAGTCTTTTATCGATTACAGCTGTGGAATGATTGAACCACTGTCTAAGTGCTGTCACAGCATTATGAATATTATTGCATAATGTTATTCTTCATAATATTTAAATCATAACAGGCTGATTGACGAGATAATGATTTGTCACGAAAATGTCAGCGTCAGCATCACGTGAAATTTTTCACTGTCTTGACAGATTCTGTTCTTTCTAAGGAGCAAATTCCAGATAGGCAGAAACATTCAGTGGCTGTCAGGGTCGTGGAAACTGCGTAGTGGTTTAGAACGAATTTCTTCTTAGAAAACAGGACCGGCGTATGGCCCCATTGTGTTTACACAGAGATATGGCTGCAGCAGGCATGACCCTGTCTGCTTTATCCCGGCTCCTGACTACTCGTATTAGTGGTGAAGAGAAATCAAAGCAGACCTTAAGTGTCAAATGTCTTCTAATACCCCAGTCAAACTGGTCTCCCAAAAGTGATGATGACAGCTGCTGCTGTAGTGGAGAGCTCGCCTCTGCCTGGTGGCTTAGGTGGACAGCTCTACTGGAGACGGAGGAGCATTGGTGTTACTCTCTGGTAAGAGCAGTGATCTATGATCTGGCCTTATGTAGCAGGTCACTTCATTAACTAAGGATTAGTGGACGAAGAACAATACTACCATAGAAACAACATGACACGAATCAATACACCAATTGTAAAAGAAATAAGTTTAGTTGTAGTTTGAGACTTCCACCAGAGAATATTTTCAGTTGGTCAATGTACCTTTAGCGTGATGAGTGTCTAATGATGTGCAATTTCTCGTGTAGCTGTTTTGCATCACTTTATGAGTGCTGAAGCAGCTGTCAAACCCCCCCTTTTGCCTGAAAAACGGAGGTATGTGCTATTGACACGTTCAAATAGTGAACCAATTAACAAAGTATCTTAAAATGCTGAAAGTGTATAATTTAAATGCATAGTATGATTCATTAAACAGATTTGTGGAGCCTGGAATAAATAAGTGCCATCAATGTTCAGTGAGCCATTGTATGCGGCATTCAGTTCTGGGCAAAGGCTGCATGGCCATGTGAGTAGAACAAGATTTCAGCGTCGAGACCCTACAAAAAAATGGATAAAGAAAGAGAGAAGTGTGGCACTGAAAATTGGTAAGCACTTCTGGCACCGTCTCCTGCCTGTGCTGCTCTGCCTCTAGAGTTCTGAGTGCCGAAGGGTTCTTCGTTCTCTTGATGCTTTGAGCGAGTGAACCTGCACGAAGCACTACGAGATTTCCCCAGCAGCTGGAAAATCTTGGACACCGAACAATGTTTGGCAAAGCCTGAGCCTCTGTGACGTGTTTCATACGACTGTGAAAGAGGAACATTGTGGCTGTACTGAGGCAGGACCAGGGAACGATATAACACCAGAGCGAGATGGAGTTCACAGAAAATGGAGACAAGAAGCCCAGAATGGTTTGAGTCGAACAGTACCATACATGGTGAGAAGAACACCTGATAAATCTGCCACTGACAGACAGATAGCAATCATCTGCTCTGTGCTGCGAGGAGAGAGGACTGCCTTTCCTCATGGTCACTCTCTCACTGCTGCTCTGGTACAAAATACCCAGGGGTGACATTCAGTATCTACATCTCCTGACACAATATTCCTCGGATGACGAATGGACAAAGAGATGTTTTTGTGGGATCTCATGGCTCATACCAGCAGTATTGCTGATTATAGGTAAGTGAGTCCCAGCTTATTCAACCACTGCAACAGGCGCAATGGGAAAGCCGAGACTGACTCACTGTGCTCATGACCTTGGCGTGACTTATTTATGGCGCTGTTATTTACCTTTTTCATGGCTGGCAGTCGCTGTTATTTCAAACATTTCGAACACAAACATTTATGCAAATCTGGCAGACTATCCACGCAAGTGGAGGACTCTCTATATCCCCGACGTCCCGAAGCCATTTGGCAAAACTGCTGCAATCCGTCAAAAGAAAGTCATCCAACTGCAGACCTGTCTCATTCTGAACAGTAGCAGAGATCTCATCTACAGTGAGCTGAGAGCAGATACAAATGAGTTATCAAAACGATCGATAAAGCCTCCTTCCTGACATTCCATTCTCTAACTTTGATGTGCACTTTATGTGTGAGCATGCTGCCATTTCAGAGGCAGAAGATGTGGAAGTGGATCTTTCATTTATTTAAATGAGTTAGAGTGAGTAGATGTCAATTCATGAGATACAGTCTCTCTGGCAAAAAGCCTGTTGCCCTTACTGCGGGCAGAAGAGAACGTGACTCAAACTGTTAGACTTCTGCTAGTTGCAGATGAATTACTGGAGTCGGGAAGGGCTCAGTACACCACATATTTGATAATATCACTGACACAACTGAACACTCACCTGTTTGGAAGGCACAGTGGCGGGAGCCCTGGTTGATATCACCTCCATCGGCAGTGGGGTGAGAGAAGAGGTACGAGAAGAGAGCCACTGCATCTTCTTGGACGCATTTAATCTGAGGCTATGTCAGCTATGTACTGTTTAAATCCGGACTAAGCAGCTTCTGAAGGCAGGCACAGAGGTTGCTGTCTGTATGGTGGTGGAGAAAAGAAGAGGCTACGAACTAAAGTGTTTATTCTCATTCTGGTTGCAGCGTTTTGACAACTGGGTATTTCGCCTGCAGCCGTCTGAAAGGTGTTTCATGGTCTGAGACCCTGTGCCTTTCTCCAGAACCCCTTAATCGTGGGCAGAGTGGTTTGATATGCCCAGCCAACTTGGGCGGCACCAGAGGATGACGCTTTGAGGGCAGACGGTGGCAGCGGTCCGGCAACTGCCGTTGAGCCTGGCCAGCACGAGGCTCGATGATGAAATGGATGGGAAGCGAGAGTGGCTGGAGAGCAGTGCCTTGCAGTCTTCAGGTCTGAAATGTGAGACGGTAATTTCTAAATGAGGCCATCATTATGTTCAAACATTTAAATGTTACATGATAAGGAGTCTGACAAAGCTGTGACACTACAGCACAAAATACTGAAAATACTGAACGAATGCCGAAGAAAGCTAGTTGGAAGTTACACTCTGAAGCAGGACTACATATACCAGAGCTTCACGCCAAGTGAGTGCCTTTAAATGAAGCTGCTTTCTTGCTACAAAATGTGTGTTGAAGAGGAGAATACTGTCCCAAATGCATTGTTGTATATGACAAATCCTTATCAATTATTACCTATAAAGCCACATGTAAAGCCATGAGTGTTCATAGGTACTGTGGGAGTGTGTCCTCTGAGTGAATCTGCTGGCCCACTGTCGGGTGTCATGATGGAGGTGACGTGCCATCTCAGCCTGCTTCTTTCCTACGAAAAGAAGAGGGCGAGGTGGAGACATGGCGTGTTGGAAGTTCCATAGCTTTCTTCAATGATCTTCCATGAGAAGCCTTGGTTTACCTCTCCAGCGACAGACTTGCATGTGAAGAAGTGAACAAATCTGTGTCATCTTGTGGAATTTCTGCTCATTTTATACTATTGGGAAGCCTGGAGCATGAGGGATGAGGCAGGGTGACCTCTGTCAGCGTTAGGCTGCGAGGCGCAAATTTCGTCACCTGCTCAGGCTTCACTCAGCAGAGGCTGCTGTTTCCCCTGACATGTGTCCCCGCAGCCCAGATCTGCGGCTGGTGAGCTGCATTCTCCTCGCTTAAGCAGAAGGTTTTCAGCTTTCCTCGTCCACTTCTGTTCTTGAATCACCAGGCTCATGGGGAAACGTCTATGCGCTTCAATGTCTAACATGAGCTCTGGATCTTGTGATGCTGAGAGGCTCCTCGAACAGGGAGTCGCGCTTCTTGGATTCTTTGCCGCAGTCAACCCACGTAAACCAATCACATGTTGACATATTCACAAGCTACAACAAACCAATCACATGTTGACATAAAGGACTCCTGAGCCACAACAATAAACAATCACATATATTATTACTCAAAGGGCTCCTGGCCTACAGCAGCCAATCACATGTTGACAATAAAGGACCCACATTCCCAACATAAACCAATCTGTTATTTATAAAGGGCCCCTATTCCCAACAATAAACCAATCACATGTTATTTATAAGGACTCCTGGCACCTAATAAACCAACCACGTGTTTATAAAGGACCCCTGGCCCAGCACCAATCACATGTTGACATAAAGGACCCCTGGCTGTTGACGGCCCTACAGCTATCACATATTGTGCAAGGAGCCCACAGTCCTGCAGCAAACCAATCACATATATTGACTATCACCCTTAACAATCACATGTTATTGCAAAGGGCCCCTGGTCTACAGCAACAACCAATCACATATTATTTATAAAGGAGCCCCTGTTCCCAGCAACAAACCAATCACATGTTATTATCAAGGACCCACAGCCTACAATAAACCAATGCGCATATTGGCTATAAAGGGCTCTGACTTCCCAGCAACAAATATCACATATTAAGTCTACAGCAATAAACAATCACATGTTATTTATAAAGGACTCCTGGCCACAACAATAAACCAATCATGTTGTGCCCATGGGACCCCTGGTGTCTGGCAATAAGCCAATCATGGCAGCACCATGGGGCCTGGCCTGCAGCAATAAACCAATCGCATATTTATAAAGGACTCTGGCCTACAGCAATCACATGTTGGCTAAAGGGCCCCTGGTCTACAACAAGCATGTTTATTTACTCAAAGGACTCTGGCCTACAATAAACCAATCACATGTGCACTCAAAGGACCCCTGGTGTCCACAGCAGCTCAGCCCAATCACATGATATGAGACCCCTGGCCTGCAGCAATCAACCAACCACATGTTGTTATAAGGGCCCCTGGCCTGCAGCATACATGTTGTATAAAGGACCCTGATCTCACTGTCATCAATCACATGTTATTTATAGCCTGGCCAGCAATAGGCCAATCATGTTGTTTATGAAGCCCTTTGCGCGGCCATATACAGCTGATGCAACCTGGGCTGTCAAGCAAATTACATGTCTGATGAACTATTATACATATACCAATGCCTGGCTCATCTGGTGAGTATAATTACAATACACAGTAAGAGAGATTGGTCCCAAGTCGGCACAGTCTGGTGGCTGTCTCCTGTGCCTGCTCAAGCGTGGACTTCTGAAGGATCCTGGCTTCTGTTTGTTGTCTGATCTGGCCGGAGCAGCTCAGAGACGATCTGGGCACACACAGGCAGTCTCTACTCTCAATCAGAAAACCAATCTCCTGATCACCAATATGGGAAAATGTTTATATTAACTGGTGAACCTTATAGCACGATAACATATATTATGCCAACCGTGTATTATGCCAGTTTTGTTGTTCTGTGAGTACCATGTATTTCAGTGCATTTGACAAATATACCTTGATGTGACTATAAACATCGGCGCCAGAATCAGCTTATTTCACTATGTGTTTTATTCAGTTATGGTGCTTTTGGCACTGTTCACTTGCTCAGGTGGCTGGGCGACTGTACTTCGCCGTAGTTCCTTTCCTTTCAGGTAGACTCCATCAGTGACTCTATGGCAACTGCGCTGTATCATGTCTTTTCCCTGCCTGGACCACCCGATCGCGACCGTGCCGAGGCCATGCGCCAGTCTGAGTGTCCGGGGTTCAGACAGTGGGTGCACCGCTATCAAAGCTTTGTAGGCCAGAGGAGACTGAGAAACTGTGGATCTACCTGAGATTGCTGTTTATATTTAATCATGGCATCGCTGTGTATATACGGTCAGTCAGCACTCATGATGAGATTGGCATACAGTATTTCAGTAACGCATATTACTCCACCGCCCTTGTAATAGCAGTCTATATGATGCTTAGCTGTAACCAATCAGCTTCGTCACATATAAAATGATTGTACTCCACTTTTATGTAGATTACAAAAATATTGCTCACTTGTTCTATTCAGTTGAGCCTTAGTACCACCTCATCAGGAGCTGGTACAACTGATGTGTAGAACGTCCAAATGGAAATCAATCACTTTTCGACAGTGTATCCTCCATGGTCCTGTTAATAATTTGTATTTAACCATAGAAAGAATATAACTTGACAGTATCGTCTCATCGAATGACAGGAAACTAGCGTGCTCGCCGGGCTGTTGATTTTTACATTTTCCTAATATAACCGAGGCTGCAAAAGTTGATCTTTCTTAGATAAAACAAGATTGATCAACCTCGTGTCCACCTGAGCAATCACAACACATAATAGCCGGAAAGACTTTTCCATTATTATCAGAATTCCTAATTAGGTAGATCATGTGTGCACTTAATATATTCACCTCTGGTTTATGAAATTAGAAAACGTAACATCAATCAACAACAGCGCAGAAAATGACCACTGAGAGGATGGTGTAGCGAAAAGACAAATGATAACCAGAGCCTAATTATGTCCAGCTAACTTTTACTATGCGCTCCTTTCCTTCTGCTATGGTTCAGCAGCTATCCTCCCTCAATCTGCAGGCATTTTATTTGGAGGAGAGCTCATCACCTCTGATGGTCAAACTACTCTGTAATTAAAAAGTGATAGTCCATCTCAAACTATTGCTTCTAACATTGAGTGCAATATAAAATGCATCAAGAAATCTGTGCTTCTGGCATGTTTTGAACAGGATATTATTGACATACAATGACAGTAGATGGCGCATATATTCATCTTTGAAGTCAGGGTTTTCCAGGCTATTATATAAATTGTATGAAAGTAAGCAAAATATAGATGAATACAAATGTGTACATAATCAATAAGTGCACATAAGGCGATACCTAATACATTCCTTTCATTGAAATTGGTATGTGTTATGTCCTATAATTGTGCATAATTTACTTCTTGGTTGGCGGCACCACCATTATTAATTAACATGAGTTTCGCCCAAATATGACACTGCTAAGCATGTTGGCCCATGCTTCAGCAGTGCATGCACACTGGAGAAATCATCTCCAAAAAAACAAAGTGAAAAAACCTATTCAAATTGTTTACCATCAGATGATCAACTTCTCAAAGAGGCCTGTACATGATGATGGCTGTTGGACGTGATCTGACTGCAGAGGATGTACAGTGCTGTAAGAATTCTGTCCACAACAGAGTAGATAACGAGAGAAAGCTTCCTAACTCTTTGCGATGGTCACCATCAATAATGCTATAACAAGCACGGGCAAATAGACATTATTGATTAACTAACTGGCATTTATGTACCATTATATAAAACAATGAAATTCTTCGTAGTATTTCTTGAGTGCTAGCCCGGCACAATGCGACGGAGGTGATGTACTGTACGGCTGAAGCGTGTCCCAAGCTGCGCGGGGATGTGAGATAGAACAGAATAAGGTAGAAAAGAGACGGCAATGAGAAAGAAATGTCATGACTGTCAGCAAGAAAACTTATTTTGTTTTACTGAATTCTAAGCAGGCAGATTTGCTGGACTAATATTTAATAGGCAGCCTTGTTGAGCGACTTAACATGGACCAACATTGCAGCCATTGCAGCAAACCACGTGAAACACGCCCAGCTGAGCAGCTTACATTTTCTGGCAGCTTCTTCGATAAATGTGACAGACGAATTAAACGCAATGTTCCACTGGCAAAAAACTGGCAGTATGAAATGACACAACTTTGAAGTGTAAAATATTGTCGCGCAATGCGGTTAGGCTATGACGAGACCTTGGCTGAAGAGCGTTATGCTGCCATACGCACATAGGCTACGGTCGATATTATACAGGGCAACTCTAATCAATGCAAATTATAAGGCGACTACGGCCTTAAGCTGCATGCTGCTTGGCACTGCGATGCCTGAGCTAAAACGTGATGTTAATAGAAATTGTTAACACAACATTTATAATACGAAGCAAAGCCTTGTATCTAATAAGTCAGATACGCTTCACGAAAATGCAAATATTACACTAATGGACAGGATTCTCCATAACACAGATGAAGTTGGACATATGGTATCACAAAAATCAAAACAAAAAATTGGCAAACTGAGACCGGTGCAATGAGCTAAATGCACATCATTATATATACATAAACACTTACTACTTAACTGACCTCTCTACACCCATGCATATAAACATATCTGCAACAAGTGCATAATGGGCTAATTACTAATCTGTCTCAACAATCTTCACTCTGAACACCGGACCTCTGTATTAATCAGTCTCAAAATTTCAAGATTTAAATGAATAGACTAAATTGTCATAGTACGAAAATATAAAATAAAAAAGCGTATGCTAGCTCGCTCAGCGGAAGCTAGTGCTGTGCCCAGCCTGTTGTACTGTCAAACTTTGCAGTGTCAACCAATGGCTTCAAGATGTATTGGGGAATACGAAACTGATGCTGCTGCAAGTCAATAGCATCTCGACTTAGACTGTTTTCAGACAGCTAGCCAAATCAGAGAAAATGGTCGGGAAACATTATAAACTGAGTAAATTTACTAAATCAAATCTCCCCATAAAACAGTGCCCCACAATGTACAGCCGCCATATGCAATATGTAGATGTGAACAGTGTGTATTTGATATGGTGCAATATTATTG
>CM055747.1:11408029-11443530 GCA_029465975.1 Dallia pectoralis | reverse complement strand
ACAGGCAATAGTTCATACACGGGGTTAGGCAGATCTGTAGTCAGGGACAGGCAATGGTTCATACACGGGGTTAGGGCAGATCCGTGAGTCAGGGACAGGCTGGGCTTGTTTACTGGGAGTAGGCAGGTTCGTAGTCAGGAGGCAGGCAAAGAGTCGGGCAGGATCAGGAGAACAGGCAGGCTCGAGTCGTGGACAGAAACTGGTCACAAGGACGAGCAAAGCACAGGCAGGTCACTGGGAAAACCACTGGAGGTACGCTGGAAACGAGTACAGGACAAACGATCTGGCAACAGGTAACAGGAAAAGCTGACATGTAAAGCCCAGGGAATAATCAGTACATGGGGATCACCTGGTGGAAAGGGGTGGAGACAATGACATGCCAGGTGAGACAGATCAGGTTGTGACACATGTGCAGTTACTGCAGAACAATTAACTGCATACAAATTGTTTGCAAATAGGGTCCAAAGAAAAAGGTTTTAAAGATGAAATAGCCTATAACTTTTCTATACCCAGACAGCAAGCCAACATTGAATAAATGTTGATTTTTCATCTGAATCATCATCATGGTTGATGTTGAACTTTCGATGCAAAATAAATGTTGAATCCTCATTACCATATCGATGAAACCCGACGTTATTAATGTTGAAGGCAACAACATTGATCTATAATTGACCGAAATATGATTGAAAGTCCATCGATTTTTGGTTGACCGGGAGATCATCAGGTGGTAGACCAACGACTGCACCCGACAGGAAATTATTCAAGTAAAACGAAATATGTTGGTCTATGTTATAAATAAACTGTGTGAACAGTAAGTTTTACTATGTATTTTCACATAATATTCAAAGGTTTCATAGTCATTGCACATTAACTTAGAAATACCAAGTACATTTAAATAGTGCACACAAACCTTCCACCACGTTAAGGTGATGATTCCCCGGGAGGTTTGTGTGCCCCTATGAACCTGAGGGCTGGGTTGTCTGGAGCTTCATGCTCCTGGTAGGGTTTCCAAGGCAAAGTGGTCTCAGGCGAGGGGCCAGACTAAGAATGGTTCACCAAGACCCCATGAAAAAAATCGAGGGAAAAGGATCGAGACCCTGCCTGGAGGAAGCCCAGGGCCCCCCGTCTGGAGCCAGGCCCAGACGGCGGGCTCGAAAGCGAGCGTCTGGTGGCCGGGTTTGCCACGGAGCCCGGCCGGGCACAGCCCGAACGAGATACGTGGCATCTCTCTCCTCTCCATCCTGTGGGCCCACCACTCACAGGAACAACCGCAGGGGTCGGTGCGCTGTCATATGGGTGACAGTGAAGGTGGGGGTCTCGACGGATCAGACCCGGGCGGCAGAAGCTTGCTTTGGGGACGTGGAACGTCACCTCACTGGGGGGGAAGGAGCCAGAACTTGTGCGTGAGGTGGAGCGATACCAGTTGGATCTGGTGGGACTTACCTCTACGCACAACCGTGGCTCTGGAACCTTACCCCTGGATAGGGGTGGACTCTGTTCTTCTCTGAGTTGCCCAGGGTGAGAGGCGGCGGGCTGGTGTGGGGATACTCACGAGCCCACGTCTGAGCACGGCGGTGTTGAGTTTACCCCGGTGGATGAGAGGTTTGCCTCCCTACGCCTAAGGGTGGTGGGGGAAAACTCTGACTGTTGTTTGTGCTTATGCACCAAACAGCAGTTCGGAGTATTCAGCCTTCTTGGAGACCCTGAAGGAGTCCTAGGGCTCCAGTAGGGGACTCCATCATTCTGCTGGGAGACTTCAACGCACATGTGGGCAACGATGGAGACACCTGAGAGGCGTGATTGGGAGGAACGGCCTCCCTGATCTAAACCCGAGCGGTCGTTTGTTATTGGACTTCTGTGCTAGTCATGGATTGTCTATAACAAACACCATGTTCGAACATAAGGAGGCGCATAAGTGTACATGGTACCAGAGCACCCTAGGCCGAAGGTCAATGATCGATTTTGTGATCGTATCGATCTAAGGCCGCATGTTTTGGACACTCGGGTGAAGAGAGGGGCAGAGCTGTCAACTGATCACCATCTGGTAGTGAGTTGGATCAGAGGGTGGGGAAAGACTTTGGACAGACCAGGTAAGCCCAAACGGGTGGTGCGGTGAACTGGGAACGCCTGAGGAGGCCCCTGTCCGAAAGATCTTCAACTCACACCTCCGGCGGAGCTTTTCAGGCATCCCTGTGGAGGTTGGGGGCATTGAACCTGAGTGGGCAATGTTCAAAGCTTCTATTGCTGAAGCTGCGGCGGTGAGCTGTGGTCTCAAGGTCCTAGGTGCCTCAAGGGGTGGTAATCCCTAGAACACCGTGGTGGACCACGGTGGTCAGGGAAGCTGTCCGACTGAAGAAGGAGGCCTTCAGGGATATGCTAGCCCTGGGGACTCCGGAGGCAGTTGCAGGGTACCGACAGGCCCGAGGGCTGCAGCCGCTGCCGTGTCAGAGGCAAAGCAGCGGTGTGGAGAAGTTTGGAGAAGCTATGGAGAAGGACTTTCGGGTCGGCACCAAAATGCTTCTGGAAACCGTTCGGCACCTCAGAAGGGGAAAACGGGAACCATCCAAGCTGTGTACAGTAAGGATGGGACACTGTTGACCTCAACTGATGATGTGATCGGGCGCTGGAAAGAGCATTTTGAGGAGCTCCTGAATCCGACTCTACACGCCTCTAGTACAGAGGCAGAGCTGGAGGCTGATGGAGGGTCATCGCAGTTTCCCTGGGGGAAGTCGCTGAGGTAGTCAAACAACTCCACAGTGGCAAAGCCCCAGGGACTGATGAGATTCGGCCAGAAATGCTAAAAGCTTTGGGTGGGGAAGGGCTGTCTTGGTTGACACGCCTCTTCAACATTGCATGGAAGTCTGGGACAGTGCCAGAGGAGTGGCAGACCGGGGTGGTGGTTCCCCTTTAAAAAGGGGGACCAGAGAGTGTGTGCCAATTACAGAGGTATCACACTCCTCAGCCTCCCTGGTAAAGTGTACTCCAAAGTGCTGGAAAGGAGGGTTCGCCAATAGTCGAACCTCAGATTGAAGAGGAACAATGCGGTTTTCGTCCTGGCCGGGAACCACGGACCAGCTCTTTACTCGCAAGGATCCTGGAGGGGCCTGGGAGTATGCCCATCCAGTCTACATGTGTTTTGTGGATCTGGAGAAGGCGTATGACCGGGTACCCCGGGATCTTTTGTGGGAGGTGCTGCGGAGTATGGGGTGAGGGGGTCTCTTCTCAGGGCCATCCACCCTGTACGCTCAAAGCATGAGCTGTGTCCGTGTCCTCGGCAGTAAGTCGGATTCGTTCCAGGTGGGGGTTGGCCTCCGCCAGGGCTGCGCTTTGTCACCAATCCTGTTTGTAATATTCATGGACAGGATATCAAGGCGTAGTCATGGGGGAGGGGTTCCTGTTCGGTGGGCTGATGGTCACATCACTGCTTTTTGCGGATGATGTGGTCCTGATGGCCTCATCGGTCGGTGACCTTCAGCACTCACTGGATCGGTTCGCAGCCGAGTGTGAAGCGGCTGGGATGAGGGTTAGCACCTCTAAATCTGAGGCCATGACTCTCAGCAGGAAACCGGTGGAGTGCCTACTCCGGGTAGGGAATGAGTCCTTACTCCAAGTGAAGGAGTTCAAGTACCTCGGGGTCCTGTTCGCGAGTGAGGGAACAATGGAGCGGGAGTTTGGTCGGAGGATCGGAGCAGCGGGGGCGGTGTTGCATTCGCTTCACCGCACCGTTGACGAAAAGAGAGCTGAGCCGAAAGGCAAAGCTCTCGATCTACCGGTCAATCTTTGTTCCTACTCACCTATGGTCATGAAAGCTGGGTCATGACCGAAAGAACGAGATCGCGGGTACAAGCGGCCGAAATGGGTTTTCTCAGAAAGGTGGCTGGCCTCTCCTTAGGGATAGGGTGAGAAGCTCAGTCATCCGAGAGGAACTCGGAGTAGAGCCGCTGCTCCTTTGCATAGAAAGGAGCCAGTTGAGGTGGTTCGGGCATCTTGTAAGAATGCCACCTGGGCGCCTCCCTAGAGAGGTGTTCCAGGCACGTCCAGCTGGGAGGAGACCTCGGGAAGACCCAGGACTAGGTGGAGAGATTATATCTCCACACTGGCCTGGGAACGCCTCGGGATTCCCAGTCAGAGCTGGCTAATGTTGCCCGGGAAAGGGAAGTTTGGGGTCCCCTGCTAGAGCTGCTACCCCGCGACCCGACCACGATTTAAATAGTGTTGGGTGTTTTGAATCCGCGCATGCGCCCTGTGACGCGCATACAGTACGCATGCGCTTCGTTTTCCGCCAAAACACGAGAAGACGACGACGGTGATCAGGTTTAATGAAGGCAGGAGCAGCTAAATCTTCTTCAAGGTAAGTCATACAGGGTTTTTCTTGCATATGTAACAAAGTTAAAATATAATAGTATAATTAACACATCAGGTATATAATTTTAGTATGGTCACTAAACGCAACGTATATGTGGACTTGGCTCGTGCACCCCGGGCAAACCAATAGTGTGTTCCTGCACAACCGGAGGCTCCCCCAGCAGATCTAGGACCCCACTTTCAGGACCCTAAATTTAAATGCAGGATTATTTATGTAAAATGTGTTATTATTGTTGAAAATGTGTTTTTATATAAAATGTGTTAATATATTTTTTATATAAAATGTTTTATTGTTTTAAATAAAATGTGTTATTACTGTTTTTATATGAAATGTGTTATTTTTTATCTAAAATGTGGTATTACTGTTTTTATATAAATATTTATGCATAAAATTTTCTTTTTCAAAATGTATTAGAGGTTAACTACAAAGTGTGTACACAAATAGCATCCCAATTTGACATTTAAACTAATTGACACAAAAGTGGAGAAAGTCTTAGTTTCTTTAGTTATACTGTGTATGGATTAACCTCCTTAGCTTTAACTAATTAGCTCATTATCAGGTAAGATGAATATGGAATCATATGTAGTCACTTAATTACAGCCAGATATTTTAAAGGTTGTAGAGAGGCAAGACAAGACTCAAGAATGATTCTGAAATGTATATATATCTTTGTAATTTTATCAATGAAAACAGCCCCAACAAGACCCCCTTTTTCAACGGTTGCTGCACAGACAGATTGGCTGTAGGTAGGCTTCAACTCTGTGTGTGTGTGTTTGAGAGAGAGTGAGAGAGTGTGAGAGAGTGAGAGAAAGAGTGTGTGAGAGAGAGAGTGTGAGAGTGTGTGAGAGAGAGAGATGTTCAACTGAAATCTCTGATGTAAAATACGTATGCACTGTAGGAGTTGTAAAGAGAGAAAGCCAAACAGAATATTCATGTTACTGACGTCTAATTCCAAACTCCAAATGTGTAACTATATAAGAGCAATACCCACCAATTGAATGGTCTCCCTTCTTTCCTCAATTGTTTGTACATTTTTTGGTAAAATTCTTCCACTTCACAGAAATAGTTATCAGAGAAACATTACAGTTGTGTTCACAGAAATATCAATAACAAAACGGTGCACTGGGCATTGTGCAAAGATAATTCAGAACCTACTCTGACCTGTACTGATAATCAGGACCAGAAAGGAAGACCTGCTCAGCCTCCTGCAAGGAGACACTCCGGAGGACAGCCAGGGCATATATGATGGCCTATGAAAACGTTAAAACAAATATACTATTATACCACTACTGAACAGCAAGCCATTATACATGGGTCCATACATGAGTAGTGCTAGAATGCAGTTTATACAGTACATTTTGTTAGTGCAGGAGCAGGACACAAACACATTACAATGTTCGGCATACCTCTGGAAAAGAACACCACAGATAAACTGCACTTTATCTGTGAAGCTCAGTTGTGTTGGTGTCCTATCCAGCACTCCTCTCAGATAAGAAGACAAGATGGCATATGGGACACTTTTTCTTTAGTATTGCCTTCACACGGACCCTTCGCATCGGTTCACTTCGGGTGGTTGGCAGAGAGGTGGTGGTTGCTGCTGTTAGAGATGGGATGGTGGTGGTTGGTGGTGCTGTTAGAGATGGGATGGTGGTGGTTGGTGTTGTTAGAGATGGGATGGTGGTGGTTGGTGTTGTTAGAGATGGGATGGTGGTGGTTGGTGTTGTTAGAGATGGGATGGTGGTGGTTGGTGTTGTTAGAGATGGGATGGTGGTGGTTGGTGTTGTTAGAGATGGGATGGTGGTGGTTGGTGTTGTTAGAGATGGGATGGTGGTGGTTGGTGTTGTTAGAGATGGGATGGTGGTGGTTGGTGCTGTTGTTAGAGATGGGATGGTGGTGGTTGGTGTTGTTAGAGATGGGATGGTGGTGGTTGGTGTTGTTAGAGATGGGATGGTGGTGGTTGGTGTTGTTAGAGATGGGATGGTGGTGGTTGGTGTTGTTAGAGATGGGATGGTGGTGGTTGGTGTTGTTGGTGGTGGTTGGTGTTGTTGGAGAGATGGGATGGTGGTGGTTGGTGTTGTTAGAGATGGGATGGTGGTGGTTGGTGTTGTTAGAGATGGGATGGTGGTGGTTGGTGCTGTTAGAGATGGGATGGTGGTGGTTGGTGCTGTTAGAGATGGGATGGTGGTGGTTGGTGCTGTTAGAGATGGGATGCTGGTGGTTGGTGTTGTTGGAAATTCTAACATGGTCTGTCTAGGAGATGGGATGTTTGTAAATGTCAGAGCTGGGATTGTGCTGGTTATGGCTGGGTGATTCTCCTTGCACAAAGACAGATGTTTCATGAAGTCTAATTTACGTAACAGCGTTGACTGGCAGTGGATACAGTGGTAATGCAATTGTGGACGGCAATGTAACCCACATCTGTGAATGGTGTACCCTAAACAAGAACATAGAACTACAGATTATTTCATTTAAAGTGTAAGTTATGTATACCAAAAACTTAATTAGGTGTATGATTATCAAAAACAAATCAGAGAGACATCAGCATGTTTTTGCCATCTTCTTAAGTTTAATTAATGTGCTGGATATATTTACTTACTATAAAAGTCATCAATGATTTCTTAAATCATGGACACGAATTCATAACGTCGTAGTAATTAACAAAAATCAACAAGGATCTGAATCATGGCCATGAACTGAGAACATCGTAGTAATTAATAAAACTAGAACACAAATGATAAATTCGTGGAAATGATTTATTAATTCGAAGTTAGCAGCTCTCACTTTGGCTATGTAAACTTTCCTTCGTTGAAACGTTATAAAATAAACGTTATTTGAATGTCGGTACTCACAGTCCGAGGAGAGGCGCTCAAGATGGCGTCGGTGTAGGTCGCATGTTTTGAGCTCTTTCTTTAATTTTGTGCAAAACTTGATTTTTCCTCCCCGTTAAAGACTATATTTTGTCCTAAATGCTCTGATTTTAATTTTGTTCACGACCCCCTGACAACATACTCAGTTTTACGAATTCCTAATCTGTTCCCCTCATCGACCATTTAAGGCTGCACTACACGTGGACTGGAGCCCTACTGTGTGGCGTCATGATGGAGACAGACAATATCCCGAAATCTGAAAGTGTTAAGCGTATGCATAATTATTCTAAATCTGCCCAGGATCTGGATTCATTGGACATGTCTTTTTCTGAGTCTCCGGCGGCAAGCCCTTTACCGAAAATGAGACGCCCGGCGTCAGACCCCTCAAATGCCATTTTGCTGGAGGCAATAGAGAGACTGGGTAAGAAACAAGATGACTTTATGGAGAAACTTCTGGAGGTCGAGAAGTCGGTTGCATCAAATTCCGTCCTCATCTCCGATCTCACCTTGCGGATTGACGCCGTTGAGAAATATTCAGAGAATACAGCTGTTAAATCTGGTAAAATGGACTCCCAGCTGTCTTCGCTGGTTGCAGAAAACAAACGCTTATGGGATAAAGTGGATGAGCTGGATGCCTACAAAAGGCGTTGGAATCTGAGGATATCGGGTGTGTTGGAGGAAGAGGGGAGAATGTCAAGATGATAATACTGGACATTTTTCGTCAGGTGTCTCCAGGCTTAGCAGATGTTCTGCAGTCTTCGATTGATGTTGCGCACAGGCTTGGCCCTAAATTGGGCTATACACGCCCTCGCACGATAATTGTTCAATTCCTCTCTCGGTCTCACCGCGATCGTATATGGGCTGATGCAAGAAGATCAGAAGTGCTCAAACAGAAGAAGATTAGGATATCCGAGGACCTGACGCAGAGGACGAAGGAAGCACGGAACAAGCTGTGGCCTTTGGTGGAGAAAGCTCGAAAGGAGGGTCGTCGTGCTGGCTTTAGGGGCCCAAATGCTGTCGTGGATGGAAAGGACTTTTGTTTGGAGAGATAATGTTTGACATTTGCAATCTCTGACAAATAAGGACCCTTCATTGATATGTTAAGATATACAAAGGGACATAACAGATAGCCTTAACCGTTGTTGAGGGGTACGGATACGTCTCAAGGTTTGTACTTTATTTGTATTTTCTATCACTTTAATAACTTACGATAGTAGTACAGTAGACTACTACCTCTTGTTCACTTTTATTGTTCTTGTCAACTTGCTGTTCATATGCCGGTTAGACTCTCTTGTTTTTCTCTTAATGTACGGGGGATTCGTGATTTATCTAAACGCAAGGCTTTATTTTTATTTTGTACGTCACAGAAAAGGGATGTATATTTTTTTCAAGAAAGTCATTCTTGTTAGGAAGATGAAACTTTCTGGCGCACTCAGTGGGGAAGTAAGGTTTTATTTTCTCATGGTACTAACCACTCCGCTGGAGTGTTGATGTTATTTGACCGTAATTTTAGTGGCTCGATTTTGCAGTCTATTTCTTCTGACGAGGGTAGATATATAATTGCTGTTATTCTTCTAGGGATGTTTTCTTTATCTTGGTTAATGTTTATGGTTTTAATAATCACACACAAAATAGCTTATTTTATCGGAATCTGTCTTCTAAAATTCTTGAGTTGAAAAATAAATACCCATCTGCGGCAGTAGTAGTTGGAGGAGATTTTAATGAAGCTCCTGACCTATGTCTGGATAGATTTCCCCCAAAACAAGAGGCATGCAGATGTAACAATATTATTAATGATTTTTGTAGTAACCTTTCTCTTTTGGATGCTTATAGGTTTATGCATAATAAAGATTGTTCATATACTTGGTTTAGTAAAGATCTCTCGAAAAAATCGCGTATAGATTTCTGGCTTACGTCAGACTTTATGTCTTCTTCTATTAGGGCCAGTAGTATTTGTCCTGCTCCCCTCACAGATCATTCTTTTATCGATCTCGTTTTATCTGATTCTGGTACTGGTGGTCAGAGAAACCCCGGGTATTGGAAGCTAAATTGTTCTCTTCTACAGATTCCTTCCTATTGTTCAGGTATTAAGAACATCATTGAAGAATTTAAAACAAGGCCTGGTGTCTCAGTATCTTCTAATTGGGAAATGTTTAAATACGAGTGTAGAAAATTCTCTATTCGTTTTAGTAAACAGTTAGCAAAGGCAAAATCCTTAAAGTATACCTCTATATTATACGAAATGAATCAAATTTTAGGCAAGCAACAGACAAATGAAAATAATAGCTCTGCACATCCTTAAAGAAGAGTTAAATAACTTGTATGCAGAAAAGGCTAAGGGTGCATTTGTTAGATCCAGAGTAAAGTGGCTAGAATTCGGGAAAAAAATTCTGCATATTTTTTAATTTAGAAAAGAAAAGAGGAACATCTAAGAAAATATCTTCTCTAATTATTGAGGGCAATTTGGTCACAGATGAAGATAGAGTTTCTAATTTTGTTTCCAATTTTTATTCGCAGCTTTATTCTTCTTCATTTAATCCTCAGTTTGCTGATAGTTTTTTTGGGAGAGTTCATGCATTCACACCTATTATAAGTGATGAAAATCGATCGTCTTGTGAGATGGATTTGTCTATGGGAGAGTTGGATGTGATTATCCAGAAAGCCCCCCTCAATAAAAGCCCTGGTCCAGATGGACTGCCTTTTGAATTTTATAGAACCTTTTGGCAAGACATAAAAGAATTTGTCTTGGAAGTTTTTAAGGACTGTATAAAGGAAGGTGAATTGACTGAGTCCATGAAACAGGGCCTGATCACTTTAATTCCAAAGCCTAACAAAGATTCTTCATATTTAGATAATTGGCGCCCAATTACTTTACTTAATTCGGATTATAAATTGTTAGCTTCCCTTTATGCAAATAGATTGAAACCATGCTTAGAAGAACTTGTCTCAGTTTCTCAATCTGGCTTCATGAAAGGTAGGCATATAGCAAATAACATTCGTCTTGTTTTAGACTTCTTAGATTATAATGAATTGATAAATGATAGTGCAATCATTTTATTTTTAGACTTTTATAAGGCTTTTGACACGGTCGAGCATGAGTTTATGTTTGAATCTTTGCGCAAATTTGGTTTTGGCTCTTCCTTTACTGGAGTAGTTCAAACTTTGTACAAAAATATCAACAGCAATGTATCGTTGGTGAATGGTGTCTCTCCCGATTTACGATTAGCAGGGGCATCAGACAAGGATGTCCGTTTTCGCCTTTTTTTTGTTTTTATTAGTTACAGAATTTCTTAATATTTTTATTACTCGCTGTGTAGATGTTCAGGGTATTGTAGTAGCTGAACACACTTTTCTTATTAGTCAACTAGCGGATGACACCTGTCTGTTCTTAAAAGATGAAAAACAGGTTCCTGTCATTTTGGAAGCTTTAAAAACATTTTCTAATGCTTCAGGTCTCACTATTAATCGAAATAAAAGTGAAATCCTACCTATTCACAGTCTTGAAAAAGATCATATAGAAGGTATTGAGGTCAAAAATTCGGTAAGGTATTTAGGCATTTTAATAAGTAAATCACCCAAAGATAGAATCTTAGATAATTTGTCACAACGGACAAAAAAATTAAAGAATGTCTTCAACTGCTGGCTACAAAGAAACTTATCTATCTATGGTCGTATTTTGATTTCTAAAGCTGAAGGTATCTCTAGGATTGTTTACCCAGCTTTGTCCTTATATATCGACCCGAAAACCTGCTCTTCTATCGACTCTATATTATTTAAATTCTTATGGAAAAATAAAACTGAGTATGTTAGGAGGAAGACTCTGATAAGAAATACTTTGGAGGGAGGTGTGAATGCTTTGGACTTCAGTACTCTCAATCAGGTTTTTAAGATCGGCTGGGTGAAACGTTGTCTGAATGATGATTCTAATTTGTTATGGTTTCACATTCCTAAATTCATTTTTGAAAAATGTGGGGGGTTAAAATTTTTATTGTCTTGCGACTTTAAATGCAATAAACTTCCGTTCAAGCTTGCTAATTTTCACAAGCAAGCATTGGAGGCCTGTAAGCTTGCTTTTGCCACAATTTTTCCCCTCATAGGAGTATTATATGGAACAATCAGGGTGTGCTGCGTGGAAAGAAGTCTATCTTTATTAAGGATTGGGTTGACAAAGGTGTAATTTTTGTTTTGGATCTGTTGAAGAAGGATGGCAGCTTTTATTCTTATATTGAATTTATCAACCTTTTTGGAGTGGTTTCTTCATCTAAAGTTTATAACTGGGTTATTAAGTCTATTTCACCTAAACTTTTGCATTTGGTTAGGTCATACTGTAGTTACAATGTATCTGCTTGTGAAATGCCCAAGTTATCTATTGGAGGTTTGGAGCTTTCCAATATCAAATGTAACAATTTTTGGATTAGAAGAGTTCTTGTTGGGAAGTATAGCTGTCATCCCAGAGCTTTTCTCAAATGGAAATTGAACTATCCTTCTCTTCCTACTGTTAGTATATGGTGTGGTATTAATAAGTTTCTATTACCTAACAATTGGAAGGAGCTTTACTTTAAGATTTTACATAATTACTATCCCTGTAACTTATTTCTTTCTAGGTTTAGTTTGGACTTCTCTTCACTCTGCACTTTCTGTAACTCTAATGTTGAAACAATACCACATTTGTTTTTTGAATGTGATAATTCAAGGGAGTTCTGGAGGAAGGTAGCTGGTCTTATTTTTCTGCTTATTACAAACTCTTTACTTTTGAAGTTGTGAATGTGCTGTTTTTGTTTTGGGACTCCGGGTCAAAGGTGATGGATGACAGATTAAAGCTACTTACTTTATGTGGCGAGTTTCATCTTCATAAATGTAGAGTAACTGATTCTAAGCCTAATTTTATTCTTTTTTGTGTTGATTTAAAACTATTTTATGACTCTCTTTGTTTATCTACAAATAAGAAAGCTGTTAAAACCTCTTCACTGCTTAAAGAAATTGTGGCTTCATTATAAATTATCCCCTGTTCTTTGGGAATCTCTTTAGGTTTTTTTTTTGTTTTTTTGTATTTCCTATGTACATATACAACTTTTTATATGTAATATTTGTGGTTATTGTAGTAGTATATCCCCTTCCTATTAATGCCTTGCTTTACTGAGTCTTTTCTGTCTTTTTGTTTTCTGTGTTTCTGTTGTGTTTTTGTATGCTTGATACCTGTATCCCCTGTGCAATATGTTCAATAATAATAAAAAAAAAAAAAAAAAAAAAAAAAACTCACAGTCCGATTGGTGTCCATGTCGTCCATCTTGGTTTTTGCTAAAGAAGTGCTGACACTTTCAGGGTCCTGAAGTGGGGTCCTAGATCTGCTGGGGTCCTAAAACTGCAGCAGCCTCCGGTTGTGCAGGAACACCCTTCTCGGTCAAACAGCCGTTAGACTTTGCTGTGTCCACTTGGTAAGTGCACAAGTTATGAGCTCCACCATCGGATTTATTAAAAAAACGGTAAAACTAGTGGATTTTTTTGTTTATGAAACGTATTGGCTTCCGAGTGGTCGAGCAAGTTCTTTTAAAGTAAAGTTGACGGTGGTTTTATTTATTTACCGTGGCCAGTTCAACATGTATCAGCTAGCTAACCTCTTTTTATTTTTCACTTGCTGACTGTATGATTAACCCTTCACTAGATGATGTGAATACATTGCGGGTTTGCCTAAATGAGTTTTCTTTGAGGTTTCTTACTGTGGCTTTATAGTTTTATTCTATATATGAAAATACTTATGTGTCATTTTTCAACTGAAATAACCACCACTTGTTGAAATGTCGCATTTACCATCTTTTTTAGTGGTTATAGAGCAACTTGAACCTGGACCAGCTATGCGCCACTGCTTTTTTGACGCGGTAAATATGGCGGATATTCTTACTTTTAGATTTAACATGTAGAAATGGTTCCGATTCTGTATGAAAGATGTGTATTTTTTTAGATTAGAGTGTTATTTTCTAAGATTTTGACAGCATATTATTATAAATACATTGGTTTGACAGTGGTACAGTTAATTTTGGTTACATGATTCTGTAGTTTTAATGTATTATTTTGTCTTTGTGTTTTTGTCCTGAAGCCCAAAGCAACATTGCATTTGACAAAGTGCCCTCAAGCAGCAACTACAGCAAGCTATGTCACAAGCAAAGCCATCTGGCTATTCAGGTAAAAAAACATGTGTATTGCTTTGCACTTCATAGGTTGTAAGAGGTTTACCATCATAACAGAATATATATACTATTCCAAATAAAAATGCAGAAGCAGAATATATATTTTAAATTGTGAAGTTATGTGTTCTGCCACAAATGTTGAAAGGACACTGATAATACTTGATAATTATAATGCTTCTCCCTTATCCCTGGTGTCAAAGTAACTTTGGGTATGATGCATTAATAGATTTTAAATGTTTAGGATCAATGGGAATTGAAATATTGATATTTTTTACACTAGTCTATCAATAAAATATTACGCTGTGCTATGCACCTGAACATGGATTCAACATATATTACAGGATATCAGCAGAGAGGAAGCTCAAGAGGACCAAGCTGATGCTTGGAAGATGATGTAAGATTTTTTTATTCAAATATTTAAAATGCAAAATGAGGGATTACATTATCAACATTTACCTTGCATGATTTACTACCTCTGACCAATGAACAGTATTTATCCTAAATCCATGCTATTGTGTGTTAACTATATTACAGCCATGTGCCACTGCTGTGGACGTCAATACTGCAGAACTTCCCAGCACCCCCTGCTTGATCATTCAACGTAATCTTATTTTGATCCAGTATCGACATTTCTAACTCATTATTTTGTTTTCATTCTAGAAATCTACATGACCACAATAAATAATAATTATAATAAGAATTACATTTGTATAGCCCTTTGTATCTTAAGCAGATCTCAAAGTTCTCTTAACACATAATGTTATATCTGTTCATTTCAGGTGTCATGATGAAGCCCTCTGGATGGCTTATATCCATCGTGGGACATGTCGTGAGGGGCCCACACCCTTTCTTTTTACACAGAGAAGAGCAGCTATTACGTCTTCAAACTTGAGTATTCTGCCGCTGGGTTGTCGACGCTGGAGTTCATTCAAAGGTATTTTATAAAGATCACATTTTAATCTTGTAATTCACATTATAGCACAGGCTTCCAACTCAATGATTGTCTTGAGGTCTAAAATGCTGACAAACGAGGTACCTGAGGCTAGCCTGGTGAGACCTTCCTGATCTCGCGAACTCATTCAATTTCGCTCTGCAGATCAGTCTGGGTTTTTACATGTTATGCTGACAAATACCTGCCGGTCCAATCACAGCTATTTATTTTGTTTTGGGGCTGGCTATGTGATGATGTTTTTGAAACGTCTATTGTGAAATGTGAATGAAGTAGATGACATTTTCTTTAAAAGCAGAACAAAATGCTCTTAGGCCCTTAATTGAAAAGGATGTGTTTGTCATACTTTCAACAGGGTTTGGTTTTAAATACTGGCTGTTAGCCTGGTCAGGCTCGCCGTTAGCCTGTCTAGACTATCTAAAAGAATAAATCTCCATGGTAATTTACCTGCATTTGCTTTTGTGAAACCGAGCTAAATTGAGCCAGGATAACTGGGAAAATTATTATTTTATAGAAACTTTTGGGAACTAGACCACAGCTAACTGGTAGCCAATATCTTACAGCCCAAGTAATGTTAGCTATATTAATATTAACGTAACTTACCTCGGGAAAATTTGGTTGGTAGCCAGATGTTTGTGAACCGTTATGTCAGCAGTCGACCGGGATAAACTGTAGATTAGCCTGCTAACTGGGTGGCAGCTGGAGGCAGCAGGCAGCCTGCATGTGTGTTACTGTTACGAGTCAGTAGTCCAGGCTGCATTTGTATGTCTATATTCCCGTCACCGTGACATTATTATTAATATTGTTATCCCCCGGCCAGAACAAAAAACTGAATTTGTTTCCAAGTGTGCATGCGTTCTGTTCAACTTAAAGGCATTGTGTTGTTTTCTGCTTTAGATGCTCTTACACAGCTGGTGGGGACAGCCGCAGTCACCCAATTTGCTTTTGCCCAGGCGGTGAAAGTGGCTGCGCTATGACCCGAGACCGGGCAGGAGGGTCTGCAAGACAAAAGTAAAGTTAATGAATTAATTTGTTTTTACCTTAAATAGTGTGTGGTGTGGTCAGTGTTGTTTAGTTTTGGCTCGCCTATGCATTCAAGCTTTCAAATGTTCTATCACTTTTTAACATCCTGGCTGTAGATAAAGTATATTCATTATATGCTATTTAATTTAGGGGATTGTCTAGCCATAATTTTCTAGGGCTTAATAACAATTGAAATAAATTACTTGAAATAACGTTGATCCATAGTTCAGTCTAAATTTCAACATTGTTTCAATATTCTGATAATTGAAATAATTTGAAATTCCGTTGATCTATGAAAAGGATTTCAACATTGTTTTAATATTAAAACAGGGTGTAAAATGATGTTAAATCAACATCAGATTTCGACGTTGATTTAACATAGTTTCAATGATTGTTTGCTATCTGGGATAAAGCTGCTATAATAACAGAGTGTAGTGGGCCCAGATTAACTAGGTGATACAACACCTGTACAGGTACATAGGATATGCTCATATAGACCACTATAATAACAGTGTGTAGTGGCCCAGATTAACTAGTGATACAACACCTGTACAGGTACATAGGATATGCTCATATAGACCACTATAATAACAGAGTGTATTGGGCCCAGATTAACTAGTGATACAACACCTGTACAGGTACATAGGATATGCATATAGACCACTATAATAACAGAGTGTAGTGGGCCCAGATTAACTACTGATACAACACCTGTACAGGTACATAGAGATATGCTCATATAGACCACTATAATAACAGAGTGTAGTAGGCCCAGACAACTGGAGCCACCTGGGTACAGGTACATAGGGGATTATATAGCATTCACTATAACAGTGTGTGGTGGGCCAGACAACTACTGACACAACACCCGTACAGGCATGCCATATCGCATCATTTGTGAACTACTAAATTAGCACATTTGACTTGCAACACGACAGCTGAACACTGTTTGCATCAGGTTTGTAGGGCTAGAAGCCCTAACATTAGACCACTGATTAGGTCCTGCTCGAACAGAACTCCAGCTTTTTCAGGTTCACATGGCACAGATGGCAGCCTGCCTCGTAGCTCGCCAGGAGCCCGATGGGTGGCCACACCACTCGGCCAGGATCTCGACGATGGCGACAACAACGCGACCTCCTGAGTCTCGGACAGGCTGCCGAACCAGAGATCGCACCAGGCTCAGCTGAGCACACTAGTCACTGTTATAGCCACATCTTTCTATGTTTGTGGCTCTTCAATCATTTGGCTGAGCCTTCACACACAGAGCTGTCTCTTGCTCCTAAATGTGTTTTTTATCGATATATATAAAATGCTGTTATTGCTTAACTGACTTTGCTTTGCATTGCTTGTGAAGCGTAAACAGTTTCATCGCAGATGATATCTGCCTCATTGTTACCATTTGACTGTGCGACAGGACTATTCATGTCATTCATACACTCTCAATCACATCTACAATAGCTCAAAATTAATTTGGTTTGACTTAAAATGCGTGGTAATATGGCACCAGAGTGTGCACTGATTTCCACGTGCATTAATTTAATGAATAACATTTGAATGTAACCATAGAAATAAATTAGAAAGCATATAAATTAGAAAGAATATAAATTAGAAGAATACTGTTATCTCGTTGTCTCATCAGATGACAGGAAACTAGCGTACTGATGGAGTCATGGTAATGTCTCACAATCTATAGCCGAACTTTGTTGATTTTTTATTGAAAGTCCTGGTGGGTTAGATCATGTATTACGTTAATATATCCACCTCTGGTTTTATGACATTTAAAAAAAATCTCAATCAGCAGCAGCGAAAAAAGGGATATTAATTAGAGGGTGCTGCTTAGCGAAAAGTAAATATTGTAGAGCCTAGTTGTAGCCAGCTGAAAGCACACTGCCACTTGCTCCAGCCCCTATGCATCTGCTATAGTTCAACTTGACTATCCATTCCCGCCACTATCTGCAGGTCTTTTTTATTGAGGGGAATCGCCACCTCTGGTGGTCAAAACAACTCTGTATAAAAGAAGTTCATTCTGGCTTATTTAGCTAATTCTGCACTGTGCTCTAACATTGACTACATTATTAAAATGCATCAAAATGCTACTGTGCTGCTTCTGTAGTATTTTTTCCCATGCAGGTTTTGAATGGAAGGATGTTGATGACACACAATGACCAGTAGATGGCGCAAGTAGGCTCATCTTTGAGTCAGAGGGACCAGGCTGTTGTATAATTAGGAGGATGATGTGAAACCAAAATGTTAAAGCATCCTTACAAATTAATATAGATGGCCTAAATGTGACACTGTCATTAAATTAATGCACATTAAATCAGTGCACATAAAATCAGGCCTTTCTGGTGCCATATTACCACACTAACGATTTTAAATTAAACCAAATTAATTTTGAACTATTGTAGATGTGATTGAGTTAACATGAATGACATGTCATGAATATGGTCCTGTCACTTTAGTCAAATGTGTGTATGGGACGAATCTGCATCTGGGAAGTCATATACGACAAACTGATTTACGCTTCACAAACAATGCAAAGCCAAAGAATCGAGATTAAACAATAACAACATTTTATATATATCGATAAAAAAACACATTTTTAGAGAGCAAAAAGAGACAGCTCTTTTGTGTGAGCTCAGCCAAATGATTGAAAAGAGCCGGAAAGCCCATCAGTAACACAAACATAGAAAGATGTAATATGGCAATTATTCAAATGTGCTCCATCTAACCTTTGAGTCTGAAGTGGAGTCATCTGGTTCGGCAGCCTGTAATTCCGGGGCCTCAGGAGGGTCCTTGTTGTTGTCGCCATCGTCGGGATCCCCTGACCGAGTGGTCAACATGGCCCTCCTATCCGGGCTCTCCTGGCTGAGCTACGAGGCCCAGGCTCTCGCTACATCATATGCCATGTGGAACCTGTGAAAAACGGGTTCATGTTGAGCCAGAGTTCATCAGTGAGTTCTAATGTTAGGGCTTCTAGCCTCTACAAACCTGAGTGGGAGCTGCAAACTTTGGTGTTGTTCTTTACACCACAGCTGTCGTGTTGCCAAGTCAAATATTATAATTTAGTAGTTCTAAATGATACGATATGAGCATGTACCTGTACAGGTGTTGTATCAGTAGTTAATCTGGGCCCACTACACACTGTTATTATAGTGGTCTATATGAGCATATCCTATGTACCTGTACAGGTGTTGTATCACTAGTTAATCTGGGCCCACTACACTCTGTTATTATAGTGGTCTATATGAGCATATCCTATGTACCTGTACAGGTGTTGTATCACTAGTTAATCTGGGCCCACTACACACTCTGTTATTATAGTGGTCTATATGAGCATATCCTATGTACCTGTACAGGTGTTGTATCAGTAGTTAATCTGGGCCCACTACACTCTGTTATTATAGTGGTCTATATGAGCATATCCTATGTACCTGTACAGGTGTTGTATCAGTAGTTAATCTGGGCCCACTACACACTGTTATTATAGTGGTCTATATGAGCATATCCTATGTACCTGTACAGGTGTTGTATCAGTAGTTAATCTGGGCCCACTACACTCTGTTATTATAGTGGTCTATCCCAGATAGCAAACAATCATTGAAACTATGTTAAATCAACGTCGAAATCTGATGTTGATTCAACATCATTTTGCACCCTGTTTTAATATTAAAACAATGTTGAAATCCTTTTCATAGATCAACGGAATTTCAATATTATTTCAATTATCAGGAATATTGAAACAATGTTGAAATTTAGACTGAACTATGGATCAACGTTATTTCAATGGTATTTCAATTGTTATTAAGCCCTAGAAAATTATGGCTAGACAATCCCCTAAATTAAATAGCATATAATGAATATCCTGCTTTATCTACAGCCAGGATGTTAAAAAGTGATAGAACATTTGAAAGCTTGAATGCATAGGCGATAGCCAAAACTAAACAACACTGACCACACCACACTATTTAAGGTAAAAACAAATTAATTCATTAACTTTACAAATACACTGTTCGTCTAGCGTAGGAATATTTTGTCTTGCAGACCCTCCTGCCCGGTCTTGGGTCATAGCGCAGCCACTTTCACCGCCTGGGCAAAAGCAAATTGGGTGACTGCGGCTGTCCCCACCAGCTGTGTAAGAGCATCTAAAGCAGAAAACAACACAATGCCTTTAAGTTGAACAGAACGCATGCACACTTGGAAACAAATTCAGTTTTTTTCTGGCCGGGGGATAACAATATTAATAATAATGTCACGGTGACGGGAATATAGACATACAAATGCAGCCTGGACTACTGACTCGTAACAGCAACACACATGCAGGCTGCCTGCTGCCTCCAGCTGCCACCCAGTTAGCAGGCTAATCTACAGTTTATCCCGGTCGACTGCTGACATAACGGTTCACAAACATCTGGCTACCAACCAAATTTTCCCGAGGTAAGTTACGTTAATATTAATATAGCTAACATTACTTGGGCTGTAAGATATAGGCTACCAGTTAGCTGTGGTCTAGTTCCCAAAAGTTTCTATAAAATAATAATTTTCCCAGTTATCCTGGCTCAATTTAGCTCAGTTTCACAAAAGCAAATGCAGGTAAATTACCATGGAGATTTATTCTTTTAGATAGTCTAGACAGGCTAACGGCGAGCCTGACCAGGCTAACAGCCAGTATTTAAAACCAAACCCTGTTGAAAGTTTGACAAACACAGCCTTTTCAATTAAGGGCCTAAGAGCATTTTGTTCTGCTTTTAAAGAAAATGTAATCTACTTCATTCAATACATTCACATTTCACAATAGACGTTTCAAAAACATCATCACATAGCCAGCCCCAAAACAAAATAAATAGCTGTGATTGTACCGGCAGGTATTTGTCAGCATAACATGTGTAGAAACCCAGACTGATCTGCAGAGCGAAATTGAATGAGTTCGCGAGATCAGGAAGGTCTCAACAGGCTAGCCTCAGGTACCTCGTTTGTCAGCATTTTAGACCTCAAGACAATCATTGAGTTGGAAGCCTGTGCTATAATGTGAATTACAAGATTAAATGTGATCTTTATAAAATACCTTTGAATGAACTCCAGCGTCGACAACCCAGCAGCAGAATACTCAATGTTGAAGACGTAATAGCTGCTCTTCTCTGTGTAAAAAGAAAGGGTGTGGGCCCCTCACGACATGTCCCACGATGGATATAAGCCATCCAGAGGGCTTCATCATGACACCTGAAATGAACAGATATAACATTATGTGTTAAGAGAACTTTGAGATCTGCTTAAGATACAAAGGGCTATACAAATGTAATTCTTATTATAATTATTATTTATTGTGGTCATGTAGATTTCTAGAATGAAAACAAAATAATGAGTTAGAAATGTCGATACTGGATCAAAATAAGATTACGTTGAATGATCAAGCAGGGGGTGCTGGGAAGTTCTGCAGTATTGACGTCCACAGCAGTGGCACATGGCTGTAATATAGTTAACACACAATAGCATGGATTTAGGATAAAGGATAAATACTGTTCATTGGTCAGAGGTAGTAAATCATGCAAGGTAAATGTTGATAATGTAATCCCTCATTTTGCATTTTAAATATTTGAATAAAAAAATCTTACATCATCTTCCAAGCATCAGCTTGGTCCTCTTGAGCTTCCTCTCTGCTGATATCCTGTAATATATGTTGAATCCATGTTCAGGTGCATAGCACAGCGTAATATTTTATTGATAGACTAGTGTAAAAAATATAAATATTTAAATTCCCATCGATACTAAACATTTAAAATCTATTAATGCATCATACTCAAAGTTACTTTGACACCAGGGATAAGGGAGAAGCATTATAATTATCAAGTATTATCAGTGTCCTTTCAACATTTGTGGCGGAACACATAACTTCACAATTTAAAATATATATTCTGCTTCTGCATTTTTATTTGGAATAGTATATATATTCTGTTATGATGGTAAACCTCTTACAACCTATGAAGTGCAAAGCAATACACATGTTTTTTTACCTGAATAGCCAGATGGCTTTGCTTGTGACATAGCTTGCTGTAGTTGCTGCTTGAGGGCACTTTGTCAAATGCAATGTTGCTTTGGGCTTCAGGACAAAAACACAAAGACAAAATAATACATTAAAACTACAGAATCATGTAACCAAAATTAACTGTACCACTGTCAAACCAATGTATTTATAATAATATGCTGTCAAAATCTTAGAAAATAACACTCTAATCTAAAAAAATACACATCTTTCATACAGAATCGGAACCATTTCTACATGTTAAATCTAAAAGTAAGAATATCCGCCATTTTTACCGCGTCAAAAAAGCAGTGGCGCATAGCTGGTCCAGGTTCAAGTTGCTCTATAACCACTAAAAAAGATGGTAAATGCGACATTTCAACAAGTGGTGGTTATTTCAGTTGAAAAATGACACATAAGTATTTTCATATATAGAATAAAACTATAAAGCCACAGTAAGAAACCTCAAAGAAAACTCATTTAGGCAAACCCGCAATGTATTCACATCATCTAGTGAAGGGTTAATCATACAGTCAGCAAGTGAAAAATAAAAAGAGGTTAGCTAGCTGATACATGTTGAACTGGCCACGGTAAATAAATAAAACCACCGTCAACTTTACTTTAAAAGAACTTGCTCGACCACTCGGAAGCCAATACGTTTCATAAACAAAAAAATCCACTAGTTTTACCGTTTTTTTAATAAATCCGATGGTGGAGCTCATAACTTGTGCACTTACCAAGTGGACACAGCAAAGTCTAACGGCTGTTTGACCGAGAAGGGTGTTCCTGCACAACCGGAGGCTGCTGCAGTTTTAGGACCCCAGCAGATCTAGGACCCCACTTCAGGACCCTGAAAGTGTCAGCACTTCTTTAGCAAAAACCAAGATGGACGACATGGACACCAATCGGACTGTGAGTTTTTTTTTTTTTTTTTTTTTTTTATTATTATTGAACATATTGCACAGGGGATACAGGTATCAAGCATACAAAAACACAACAGAAACACAGAAAACAAAAAGACAGAAAAGACTCAGTAAAGCAAGGCATTAATAGGAAGGGGATATACTACTACAATAACCACAAATATTACATATAAAAAGTTGTATATGTACATAGGAAATACAAAAAAACAAAAAAAAAAAACTAAAGAGATTCCCAAAGAACAGGGATAATTTATAATGAAGCCACAATTTCTTTAAGCAGTGAAGAGGTTTTAACAGCTTTCTTATTTGTAGATAAACAAAGAGAGTCATAAAATAGTTTTAAATCAACACAAAAAAGAATAAAATTAGGCTTAGAATCAGTTACTCTACATTTATGAAGATGAAACTCGCCACATAAAGTAAGTAGCTTTAATCTGTCATCCATCACCTTTGACCCGGAGTCCCAAAACAAAAACAGCACATTCACAACTTCAAAAGTAAAGAGTTTGTAATAAGCAGAAAAATAAGACCAGCTACCTTCCTCCAGAACTCCCTTGAATTATCACATTCAAAAAACAAATGTGGTATTGTTTCAACATTAGAGTTACAGAAAGTGCAGAGTGAAGAGAAGTCCAAACTAAACCTAGAAAGAAATAAGTTACAGGGATAGTAATTATGTAAAATCTTAAAGTAAAGCTCCTTCCAATTGTTAGGTAATAGAAACTTATTAATACCACACCATATACTAACAGTAGGAAGAGAAGGATAGTTCAATTTCCATTTGAGAAAAGCTCTGGGATGACAGCTATACTTCCCAACAAGAACTCTTCTAATCCAAAAATTGTTACATTTGATATTGGAAAGCTCCAAACCTCCAATAGATAACTTGGGCATTTCACAAGCAGATACATTGTAACTACAGTATGACCTAACCAAATGCAAAAGTTTAGGTGAAATAGACTTAATAACCCAGTTATAAACTTTAGATGAAGAAACCACTCCAAAAAGGTTGATAAATTCAATATAAGAATAAAAGCTGCCATCCTTCTTCAACAGATCCAAAACAAAAATTACACCTTTGTCAACCCAATCCTTAATAAAGATAGACTTCTTTCCACGCAGCACACCCTGATTGTTCCATATAATACTCCTATGAGGGGAAAAATTGTGGCAAAAAGCAAGCTTACAGGCCTCCAATGCTTGCTTGTGAAAATTAGCAAGCTTGAACGGAAGTTTATTGCATTTAAAGTCGCAAGACAATAAAAATTTTAACCCCCCACATTTTTCAAAAATGAATTTAGGAATGTGAAACCATAACAAATTAGAATCATCATTCAGACAACGTTTCACCCAGCCGATCTTAAAAACCTGATTGAGAGTACTGAAGTCCAAAGCATTCACACCTCCCTCCAAAGTATTTCTTATCAGAGTCTTCCTCCTAACATACTCAGTTTTATTTTTCCATAAGAATTTAAATAATATAGAGTCGATAGAAGAGCAGGTTTTCGGGTCGATATATAAGGACAAAGCTGGGTAAACAATCCTAGAGATACCTTCAGCTTTAGAAATCAAAATACGACCATAGATAGATAAGTTTCTTTGTAGCCAGCAGTTGAAGACATTCTTTAATTTTTTTGTCCGTTGTGACAAATTATCTAAGATTCTATCTTTGGGTGATTTACTTATTAAAATGCCTAAATACCTTACTGAATTTTTGACCTCAATACCTTCTATATGATCTTTTTCAAGACTGTGAATAGGTAGGATTTCACTTTTATTTCGATTAATAGTGAGACCTGAAGCATTAGAAAATGTTTTTAAAGCTTCCAAAATGACAGGAACCTGTTTTTCATCTTTTAAGAACAGACAGGTGTCATCCGCTAGTTGACTAATAAGAAAAGTGTGTTCAGCTACTACAATACCCTGAACATCTACACAGCGAGTAATAAAAATATTAAGAAATTCTGTAACTAATAAAAACAAAAAAGGCGAAAACGGACATCCTTGTCTGATGCCCCTGCTAATCGTAAATCGGGGAGAGACACCATTCACCAACGATACATTGCTGTTGATATTTTTGTACAAAGTTTGAACTACTCCAGTAAAGGAAGAGCCAAAACCAAATTTGCGCAAAGATTCAAACATAAACTCATGCTCGACCGTGTCAAAAGCCTTATAAAAGTCTAAAAATAAAATGATTGCACTATCATTTATCAATTCATTATAATCTAAGAAGTCTAAAACAAGACGAATGTTATTTGCTATATGCCTACCTTTCATGAAGCCAGATTGAGAAACTGAGACAAGTTCTTCTAAGCATGGTTTCAATCTATTTGCATAAAGGGAAGCTAACAATTTATAATCCGAATTAAGTAAAGTAATTGGGCGCCAATTATCTAAATATGATGAATCTTTGTTAGGCTTTGGAATTAAAGTGATCAGGCCCTGTTTCATGGACTCAGTCAATTCACCTTCCTTTATACAGTCCTTAAAAACTTCCAAGACAAATTCTTTTATGTCTTGCCAAAAGGTTCTATAAAATTCAAAAGGCAGTCCATCTGGACCAGGGCTTTTATTGAGGGGGGCTTTCTGGATAATCACATCCAACTCTCCCATAGACAAATCCATCTCACAAGACGATCGATTTTCATCACTTATAATAGGTGTGAATGCATGAACTCTCCCAAAAAAACTATCAGCAAACTGAGGATTAAATGAAGAAGAATAAAGCTGCGAATAAAAATTGGAAACAAAATTAGAAACTCTATCTTCATCTGTGACCAAATTGCCCTCAATAATTAGAGAAGATATTTTCTTAGATGTTCCTCTTTTCTTTTCTAAATTAAAAAAATATGCAGAATTTTTTTCCCCGAATTCTAGCCACTTTACTCTGGATCTAACAAATGCACCCTTAGCCTTTTCTGCATACAAGTTATTTAACTCTTCTTTAAGGATGTGCAGAGCTATTATTTTCATTTGTCTGTTGCTTGCCTAAAATTTGATTCATTTCGTATAATATAGAGGTATACTTTAAGGATTTTGCCTTTGCTAACTGTTTACTAAAACGAATAGAGAATTTTCTACACTCGTATTTAAACATTTCCCAATTAGAAGATACTGAGACACCAGGCCTTGTTTTAAATTCTTCAATGATGTTCTTAATACCTGAACAATAGGAAGGAATCTGTAGAAGAGAACAATTTAGCTTCCAATACCCGGGGTTTCTCTGACCACCAGTACCAGAATCAGATAAAACGAGATCGATAAAAGAATGATCTGTGAGGGGAGCAGGACAAATACTACTGGCCCTAATAGAAGAAGACATAAAGTCTGACGTAAGCCAGAAATCTATACGCGATTTTTTCGAGAGATCTTTACTAAACCAAGTATATGAACAATCTTTATTATGCATAAACCTATAAGCATCCAAAAGAGAAAGGTTACTACAAAAATCATTAATAATATTGTTACATCTGCATGCCTCTTGTTTTGGGGGAAATCTATCCAGACATAGGTCAGGAGCTTCATTAAAATCTCCTCCAACTACTACTGCCGCAGATGGGTATTTATTTTTCAACTCAAGAATTTTAGAAGACAGATTCCGATAAAATAAGCTATTTTGTGTGTGATTATTAAAACCATAAACATTAACCAAGATAAAGAAAACATCCCCTAGAAGAATAACAGCAATTATATATCTACCCTCGTCAGAAGAAATAGACTGCAAAATCGAGCCACTAAAATTACGGTCAAATAACATCAACACTCCAGCGGAGTGGTTAGTACCATGAGAAAATAAAACCTTACTTCCCCACTGAGTGCGCCAGAAAGTTTCATCTTCCTAACAAGAATGACTTTCTTGAAAAAAATATACATCCCTTTTCTGTGACGTACAAAATAAAAATAAAGCCTTGCGTTTAGATAAATCACGAATCCCCCGTACATTAAGAGAAAAACAAGAGAGTCTAACCGGCATATGAACAGCAAGTTGACAAGAACAATAAAAGTGAACAAGAGGTAGTAGTCTACTGTACTACTATCGTAAGTTATTAAAGTGATAGAAAATACAAATAAAGTACAAACCTTGAGACGTATCCGTACCCCTCAACAACGGTTAAGGCTATCTGTTATGTCCCTTTGTATATCTTAACATATCAATGAAGGGTCCTTATTTGTCAGAGATTGCAAATGTCAAACATTATCTCTCCAAACAAAAGTCCTTTCCATCCACGACAGCATTTGGGCCCCTAAAGCCAGCACGACGACCCTCCTTTCGAGCTTTCTCCACCAAAGGCCACAGCTTGTTCCGTGCTTCCTTCGTCCTCTGCGTCAGGTCCTCGGATATCCTAATCTTCTTCTGTTTGAGCACTTCTGATCTTCTTGCATCAGCCCATATACGATCGCGGTGAGACCGAGAGAGGAATTGAACAATTATCGTGCGAGGGCGTGTATAGCCCAATTTAGGGCCAAGCCTGTGCGCAACATCAATCGAAGACTGCAGAACATCTGCTAAGCCTGGAGACACCTGACGAAAAATGTCCAGTATTATCATCTTGACATTCTCCCCCTCTTCCTCCAACACACCCGATATCCTCAGATTCCAACGCCTTTTGTAGGCATCCAGCTCATCCACTTTATCCCATAAGCGTTTGTTTTCTGCAACCAGCGAAGACAGCTGGGAGTCCATTTTACCAGATTTAACAGCTGTATTCTCTGAATATTTCTCAACGGCGTCAATCCGCAAGGTGAGATCGGAGATGAGGACGGAATTTGATGCAACCGACTTCTCGACCTCCAGAAGTTTCTCCATAAAGTCATCTTGTTTCTTACCCAGTCTCTCTATTGCCTCCAGCAAAATGGCATTTGAGGGGTCTGACGCCGGGCGTCTCATTTTCGGTAAAGGGCTTGCCGCCGGAGACTCAGAAAAAGACATGTCCAATGAATCCAGATCCTGGGCAGATTTAGAATAATTATGCATACGCTTAACACTTTCAGATTTCGGGATATTGTCTGTCTCCATCATGACGCCACACAGTAGGGCTCCAGTCCACGTGTAGTGCAGCCTTAAATGGTCGATGAGGGGAACAGATTAGGAATTCGTAAAACTGAGTATGTTGTCAGGGGGTCGTGAACAAAATTAAAATCAGAGCATTTAGGACAAAATATAGTCTTTAACGGGGAGGAAAAATCAAGTTTTGCACAAAATTAAAGAAAGAGCTCAAAACATGCGACCTACACCGACGCCATCTTGAGCGCCTCTCCTTGGACTGTGAGTACCGACATTCAAATAACGTTTATTTTATAACGTTTCAACGAAGGAAAGTTTACATAGCCAAAGTGAGAGCTGCTAACTTCGAATTAATAAATAATTTCCACGAATTTATCATTTGTGTTCTAGTTTTATTAATTACTACGATGTTCTCAGTTCGTGGCCATGATTCAGATCCTTGTTGATTTTTGTTAATTACTACGACGTTATGAATTCGTGTCCATGATTTAAGAAATCATTGATGACTTTTATAGTAAGTAAATATATCCAGCACATTAATTAAACTTAAGAAGATGGCAAAAACATGCTGATGTCTCTCTGATTTGTTTTTGATAATCATACACCTAATTAAGTTTTTGGTATACATAACTTACACTTTAAATGAAATAATCTGTAGTTCTATGTTCTTGTTTAGGGTACACCATTCACAGATGTGGGTTACATTGCCGTCCACAATTGCATTACCACTGTATCCACTGTTACGTAAATTAGACTTCATGAAACATCTGTCTTTGTGCAAGGAGAATCACCCAGCCATAACCAGCACAATCCCAGCTCTGACATTTACAAACATCCCATCTCCTAGACAGACCATGTTAGAATTTCCAGCAGCACCAACCACCAGCATCCCATCTCTAACAGCACCAACCACCACCATCCCATCTCTAACAGCACCAACCACCACCATCCCATCTCTAACAACACCAACCACCACCATCCCATCTCTAACAACACCAACCACCACCATCCCATCTCTAACAACACCAACCACCACCATCCCATCTCTAACAACACCAACCACCACCATCCCATCTCTAACAACACCAACCACCACCATCCCATCTCTAACAACACCAACCACCACCATCCCATCTCTAACAACACCAACCACCACCATCCCATCTCTAACAACACCAACCACCACCATCCCATCTCTAACATCCCATCTCTAACAGCACCAACCACCACCATCCCATCTCTAACAACACCAACCACCACCATCCCATCTCTAACAACACCAACCACCACCATCCCATCTCTAACAACACCAACCACCACCATCCCATCTCTAACAACACCAACCACCACCATCCCATCTCTAACAACACCAACCACCACCATCCCATCTCTAACAACACCAACCACCACCATCCCATCTCCAACAACACCAACCACCACCATCCCATCTCTAACAGCAGCAACCACCACCTCTCTGCCAACCACCCGAAGTGAACCGATGCGAAGGGTCCGTGTGAAGGCAATACTAAAGAAAAAGTGTCCCATATGCCATCTTGTCTTCTTATCTGAGAGGAGTGCTGGATAGGACACCAACACAACTGAGCTTCACAGATAAAGTGCAGTTTATCTGTGGTGTTCTTTTTCCAGAGGTATGCCGAACATTGTAATGTGTTTGTGTCCTGCTCCTGCACTAACAAAATGTACTGTATAAACTGCATTCTAGCACTACTCATGTATGGACCCATGTATAATGGCTTGCTGTTCAGTAGTGGTATAATAGTATATTTGTTTTAACGTTTTTCATAGGCCATCATATATGCCCTGGCTGTCCTCCGGAGTGTCTCCTTGCAGGAGGCTGAGCAGGTCTTCCTTTCTGGTCCTGATTATCAGTACAGGTCAGAGTAGGTTCTGAATTATCTTTGCACAATGCCCAGTGCACCGTTTTGTTATTGATATTTCTGTGAACACAACTGTAATGTTTCTCTGATAACTATTTCTGTGAAGTGGAAGAATTTTACCAAAAATGTACAAACAATTGAGGAAAGAAGGAGACCATTCAATTGGTGGGTATTGCTCTTATATAGTTACACATTTGGAGTTTGGAATTAGACGTCAGTAACATGAATATTCTGTTTGGCTTTCTCTCTTTACAACTCCTACAGTGCATACGTATTTTACATCAGAGATTTCAGTTGAACATCTCTCTCTCTCACACACTCTCACACTCTCTCTCTCACACACTCTTTCTCTCACTCTCTCACACTCTCTCACTCTCTCTCAAACACACACACACAGAGTTGAAGCCTACCTACAGCCAATCTGTCTGTGCAGCAACCGTTGAAAAAGGGGGTCTTGTTGGGGCTGTTTTCATTGATAAAATTACAAAGATATATATACATTTCAGAATCATTCTTGAGTCTTGTCTTGCCTCTCTACAACCTTTAAAATATCTGGCTGTAATTAAGTGACTACATATGATTCCATATTCATCTTACCTGATAATGAGCTAATTAGTTAAAGCTAAGGAGGTTAATCCATACACAGTATAACTAAAGAAACTAAGACTTTCTCCACTTTTGTGTCAATTAGTTTAAATGTCAAATTGGGATGCTATTTGTGTACACACTTTGTAGTTAACCTCTAATACATTTTGAAAAAGAAAATTTTATGCATAAATATTTATATAAAAACAGTAATACCACATTTTAGATAAAAAATAACACATTTCATATAAAAACAGTAATAACACATTTTATTTAAAACAATAAAACATTTTATATAAAAAATATATTAACACATTTTATATAAAAACACATTTTCAACAATAATAACACATTTTACATAAATAATCCTGCATTTAAATTTAGGGTCCTGAAAGTGGGGTCCTAGATCTGCTGGGGTCCTAAAACTGCAGCAGCCTCCGGTTGTGCAGGAACACACTATTGGTTTGCCCGGGGTGCATGAGCCAAGTCCACATATACGTTGCGTTTAGTGACCATACTAAAATAAGCTACAGTGATACCTGATGTGTGATAATGGCAAGTGGGATACTATTATATTTTAACTTTGTTACATATGCAAGAAAAACCCTGTATGACTTACCTTGAAGAAGATTTAGCTGCCTCTCCTGCCTTCATTAAACCCCAGCTCTGACTGGGGAATCCCGAGGCGTTCCCAGGCCAGTGTGGAGATATAATCTCTCCACCTAGTCCTGGGTCTTCCCCGAGGTCTCCTCCCAGCTGGACGTGCCTGGAACACCTCTCTAGGGAGGCGCCCAGGTGGCATTCTTACAAGATGCCCGAACCACCTCAACTGGCTCCTTTCTATGCAAAGGAGCAGCGGCTCTACTCCGAGTTCCTCTCGGATGACTGAGCTTCTCACCCTATCCCTAAGGGAGAGGCCAGCCACCTTTCTGAGAAAACCCATTTCGGCCGCTTGTACCCGCGATCTCGTTCTTTCGGTCATGACCCAGCTTTCATGACCATAGGTGAGGGTAGGAACAAAGATTGACCGGTAGATCGAGAGCTTTGCCTTTCGGCTCAGCTCTCTTTTCGTCACAACGGTGCGGTGAAGCGAATGCAACACCGCCCCGCTGCTCCGATCCTCCGACCAAACTCCCGCTCCATTGTTCCCTCACTCGCGAACAGGACCCCGAGGTACTTGAACTCCTTCACTTGGAGTAAGGACTCATTCCCTACCCGGAGTAGGCACTCCACCGGTTTCCTGCTGAGAGTCATGGCCTCAGATTTAGAGGTGCTAACCCTCATCCCAGCCGCTTCACACTCGGCTGCGAACCGATCCAGTGAGTGCTGAAGGTCACCGACCGATGAGGCCATCAGGACCACATCATCCGCAAAAAGCAGTGATGTGACCATCAGCCCACCGAACGGGAACCCCTCCCCCATGACTACGCCTTGATATCCTGTCCATGAATATTACAAACAGGATTGGTGACAAAGCGCAGCCCTGGCGGAGGCCAACCCCCACCGGGAACGAATCCGACTTACTGCCGAGGACACGGACACAGCTCATGCTTTGAGCGTACAGAGATTGGATGGCCCTGAGAAGAGACCCCCTCACCCCATACTCCCGCAGCACCTCCCACAAAGATCCCGGGTACCCGGTCATACGCCTTCTCCAGATCCACAAAACACATGTAGACTGGATGGGCATACTCCCAGGCCCCCTCCAGGATCCTTGCGAGAGTAAAGAGCTGGTCCGTGGTTCCCCGGCCAGGACGAAAACCGCATTGTTCCTCTTCAATCTGAGGTTCGACTATTGGCCGAACCCTCCTTTCCAGCACTTTGGAGTACACTTTACCAGGGAGGCTGAGGAGTGTGATACCTCTGTAATTGGCACACACTCTCTGGTCCCCTTTTAAAGAGGGGAACCACCACCCCGGTCTGCCACTCCTCTGGCACTGTCCCAGACTTCCATGCAATGTTGAAGAGGCGTGTCAACCAAGACAGCCCTTCCCCACCCAAAGCTTTTAGCATTTCTGGACGAATCTCATCAGTCCCTGGGGCTTTGCCACTGTGGAGTTGTTTGACTACCTCAGCGACTTCCCCAGGGAAACTGACGATGACCCTCCATCAGCCTCCAGCTCTGCCTCTGTACTAGAGGGCGTGTAGGTCGGATTCAGGAGCTCCTCAAAATGCTCTTTCCAGCGCCCGATCACATCATCAGTTGAGGTCAACAGTGTCCCATCCTTACTGTACACAGCTTGGATGGTTCCCGTTTTCCCCTTCTGAGGTGCCGAACGGTTTTCCAGAAGCATTTTGGTGCCGACCGAAAGTCCTTCTCCATAGCTTCTCCAAACTTCTCCCACACCCGCTGCTTTGCCTCTGACACGGCAGCGGCTGCAGCCCTTCGGGCCTGTCGGTACCCTGCAACTGCCTCCGGAGTCCCCAGGGCTAGCATATCCCTGAAGGCCTCCTTCTTCAGTCGGACAGCTTCCCTGACCACCGTGGTCCACCACGGTGTTCTAGGTTACCACCCCTTGAGGCACCTAGGACCTTGAGACCACAGCTCACCGCCGCAGCTTCAGCAATAGAAGCTTTGAACATTGCCCACTCAGGTTCAATGCCCCCAACCTCCACAGGGATGCCTGAAAAGCTCCGCCGGAGGTGTGAGTTGAAGATCTTTCGGACAGGGGCCTCCTCCAGACGTTCCCAGTTCACCCGCACCACCCGTTTGGGCTTACCTGGTCTGTCCAAAGTCTTTCCCCACCCTCTGATCCAACTCACTACCAGATGGTGATCAGTTGACAGCTCTGCCCCTCTCTTCACCCGAGTGTCCAAAACATCCGATACGATCACAAAATCGATCATTGACCTTCGGCCTAGGGTGCTCTGGTACCATGTACACTTATGCGCCTCCTTATGTTCGAACATGGTGTTTGTTATAGACAATCCATGACTAGCACAGAAGTCCAATAACAAACGACCGCTCGGGTTTAGATCAGGGAGGCCGTTCCTCCCAATCACGCCTCTCCAGGTGTCTCCATCGTTGCCCACATGTGCGTTGAAGTCTCCCAGCAGAATGATGGAGTCCCCTACTGGAGCCCTATAGGACTCCCTTCAGGGTCTCCAAGAAGGCTGAATACTCCGAACTGCTGTTTGGTGCATAAGCACAAACAACAGTCAGAGTTTTCCCCCCCACCACCCTTAGGCGTAGGGAGGCAAACCTCTCATCCACCGGGGTAAACTCCAACACCGCCGTGCTCAGACGTGGGCTCGTGAGTATCCCCACACCAGCCCGCCGCCTCTCACCCTGGGCAACTCCAGAGAAGAACAGAGTCCAACCCCTATCCAGGGGTAAGGTTCCAGAGCCACGGTTGTGCGTAGAGGTAAGTCCCACCAGATCCAACTGGTATCGCTCCACCTCACGCACAAGTTCTGGCTCCTTCCCCCCCAGTGAGGTGACGTTCCACGTCCCCAAAGCAAGCTTCTGCCGCCCGGGTCTGATCCGTCGAGACCCCCCACCTTCACTGTCACCCATATGACAGCGCACCCGACCCCTGCGGTTGTTCCTGTGAGTGGTGGGCCCACAGGATGGAGAGGAGAGAGATGCCACGTATCTCGTTCGGGCTGTGCCCGGCCGGGCTCCGTGGCAAACCCGGCCACCAGACGCTCGCTTTCGAGCCCGCCGTCTGGGCCTGGCTCCAGACGGGGGCCCTGGGCTTCCTCCAGGCAGGGTCTCGATCCTTTTCCCTCGATTTTTCATGGGGTCTTGGTGAACCATTCTTAGTCTGGCCCCTCGCCTGAGACCACTTTGCCTTGGGAAACCCTACCAGGAGCATGAAGCTCCAGACAACCCAGCCCTCAGGTTCATAGGGGCACACAAACCTCCCCGGGAATCATCACCTTAACGTGGTGGAGAGGTTTGTGTGCACTATTTAAATGTACTTGGTATTTCTAAGTTAATGTGCAATGACTATGAAACCTTTGAATATTATGTGAAAATACATAGTAAAACTTACTGTTCCCACACAGTTTATTTATAACATGAATAACATATTTCGTTTTACTTGAATAATTTCCTGTCGGGTGCAGTACGTTGGTCTACCACCTGATGATCTCCCGGTCAACCAAAAATCGATGGACTTTCAATCATATTTCCCGGTCAATTATAGATCAATGTTGTTGCCTTCAACATTAATAACGTCGGGTTTCATCGATATGGTAATGAGGATTCAACATTTATTTTGCATCGAAAGTTCAACATCAACCATGATGATGATTCAGATGAAAAATCAACATTTATTCAATGTTGGCTTGCTGTCTGGGTATAGAAAAGTTATAGGCTATTTCATCTTTAAAACCTTTTTTCTTTGGACCCTATTTGCAAACAATTTGTATGCAGTTAATTGTTCTGCAGTAACTGCACATGTGTCACAACCTGATCTGTCTCACCTGGCATGTCATTGTCTCCACCCCTTTCCACCAGGTGATCCCCATGTACTGATTATTCCCTGGGCTTTACATGTCAGCTTTTCCTGTTACCTGTTGCCAGATCGTTTGTCCTGTACACTCGTTTCCAGCGTACCTCCCAGTGGTTTCCCAGTGACCTGCCTGTGCTTTATCGTCCTTGTGACCAGTTTCTGTCCACGACTCCGAGCCTGCCTGTTCTCCTGATCCTGCCCGACTCTTTGCCTGCCTCCTGACTACGAACCTGCCTACTCCCAGTAAACAAACCCAGCCTGTCCCTGACTACGGATCTGCCTAACCCCGTGTATGAACCATTGCCTGTCCCTGACTACAGATCTGCCTAACCCCGTGTATGAACTATTGCCTGTCCCTGACTACAGATCTGCCTATCCCCTTAATAAATCATTTGATTGTTACCTGGTCTCCACCTTCATGTCTGCGCTTGGGTCCTTTACTCTGGTCGTGATAACATGTGTGCTTTTTGTTTGTGAACTCAGATGACTGAGTTTATTGCGGTGTACTCATGTTTGTCTCTTCCCGTCGACATTGGAGAGGCATGTTTCTACACTTTGTGTTCATTTATATCGTTTTTGTGGACTCACTGTGTGCTGGTGTGGTTGTTGGGGCTGTCCCTGTCCTGGACGGATTCGTGCGTTCAGGATATTAGGAGCTGGGAATGGGATTCCTGGAAGTCTGGGAATATATCCCATCTCTTCCTGTCTTTTGCTTATAAATTTCCCATCCTTCTCACTGACTCCTCTAACACTGGGATGAGGATTAGGAATAACACATCCTTCTCACTGACTCCTCTAACACTGGGATGAGGATTAGGAATAACACATCCTTCTCACTGACTCCTCTAACACCGGGATGAGGATTAGGAATAACACATCCTTCTCACTGACTCCTCTAACACTGGGATGAGGATTAGGAATAACACATCCTTCTCACTGACTCCTCTAACACTGGGATGAGGATTAGGAATAACACATCCTTCTCACTGACTCCTCTAACACTGGGATGAGGATTAGGAATAACACATCCTTCTCACTGACTCCTCTAACACTGGGATGAGGATTAGGAATAACACATCCTTCTCACTGACTCCTCTAACACCGGGATGAGGATTAGGAATAACACATCCTTCTCACTGACTCCTCTAACACTGGGATGAGGATTAGGAATAACACATCCTTCTCACTGACTCCTCTAACACTGGGATGAGGATTAGG
>CM055747.1:11364514-11407529 GCA_029465975.1 Dallia pectoralis | reverse complement strand
CAACAGACACAGGGCCAGTGTTTAAAGGAACACAATCAAATCTAGAACCTGCACGGACAGGGTAGAGCGTCCCACTTAACATTTCTCTTTTTCCACTCCTTGCTGCCAGGATCTGCTTTCCTGGGATCCTTTTATACTTCCCTTGACCCTGTCTGATTAGGATGGTGGTTTCACACACAGCAAGCATATCTCTGCCTGGCATTTGCCTACACAGATATGGAAGAGGTTGCCTTAGCTCCACAATAGACACACACATATATATGTGTCATATTGTCTTCAGGACATTTTATTATGAGGTTAATTTCAGCTAACACATATAAAAGTTCTCAAACCTCTCCTGTGACCCCTTGTCATTCAACATATTAGATGAATTTCAAAGCTGGCACACCTGAATCAACTGTCAAGTAGTTATCAAGACGTAGACTGCTGGATTCAGTTGGAGATGGTTCAAGGCTTCAACACATTTGTAGAGATAGCTGGTGGACACTCAGAGAGGTTTAAGAACCACTAGACATTGCCGTTGTTTATTTATCTGCTTGGTAAGATCCAGAATGTTCACAGGATCAGTATTTGTCTTCTTCTGAATTCTATCAAAAGTCTGTCACTAGATTTTTTTCATGATAGAACCTCTAATAGAGCTCTTTATTGGATGATAATTGACCAATTGATGAATGATGGAATTTAGACAGAACTAAAAGTGAAAATAAGAATTTACATTTTAATTGAGTTTGTTAACTGACTTGATTGCGCTTTGGTTGCTATTTCCTCCAGCTTTCTGCTCACACGATAGACCCTCTCTCCTATACTGTCGGTTTCCTGAACAGCTGTCCTGTTTCTCCTGCACTGTCTGCTTGAGCGGCCGTTCTCTTCTCCTATACTGTCTGCTTGAACAGCTGTCCTGTTCCTCCTGGGCACTGTCTGCTTGAGCGGCTGCTCTGTTTCTCCTATACTGTCTGCTTGAGCGATGCTCTGTTTCTCCTATACTGTCTGCTTTTCCTCTGGAGCGGCTGCTCTGTTTCTCCTATACTGTCTGCTTGAGCGATGCCTGTTCTCCTATACTGTCTGCTTGAGCGATGCTCTGTTTCTCCTATACTGTCTGCATGAGCGGATGCTCTGTTTCTCCTGTACTGTCTGCTTGAGCGGCTGCTCTGTTTCTCCTATACTGTCTGCTTGAGCGGCTGCTCTGTTTCCTGTACTGTCTGCTTGACGGCTGCTCTGTTTCTCCTATACTGTCTGCTTGAGCGGCTGCTCTGTTTCTCCTGCACTGTCTGCTTGAGCGGCTGCTCTGTTTCTCCTCCTATACTGTCTGCTTCGAGCGGCTGCTCTGTCTTATACTGTCTGCCGGAGCGGCTGCTCTGTTTCTCCTGTACTGTCTGCTTGAGCGGCTGCTCTGTTTCTCCTATACTGTCTGCTTGAGCGGCTGCTCTGTTTCTCCTATACTGTCTGCTTGAGCGGCTGCTCTGTTTCTCCTATACTGTCTGTTTGGAGCGGCTGCTCTGTTTCTCCTATACTGTCTGCTTGAGCCGGTTGCTCTGTTTCTCCTGCACTGCAGTTCAGGCTAATTAAATATAACATATTTTTTCATGTATGGCTAGTTATTATCTTCCTAATTTTTTTGAGGATGAGGGGAGCATTTATGTGACATTTTACTTATAATGTTGATAACAGCATCAAGATTATATATTTGTGACTATTTATTTTTATTAACTCTCAGATATAGTGATGCTCAACACCTTGATGCTTGGTCTTGGTCTTTGCATTTTAGTATTTTGCAATGTGTATTTATTTATCAGGTTTGCCATGTACAAATGCTTTATATTTGTTGTGTTATATATATATTATTCTACATTCAAATAATGCTCAATAAGAAAGGCAAATTGTAAAAAAAAGCTTTTTTGTACACTAAAATGGTGGAACTCTGTACAATATGTGCAGCACTTTCGAATAATAATAATATACAGATCTCTCACCATCTCTCACAAAATGTATCTCATCTCCCTTACATTGACACAAATGGATTTTACTGGGGAATGACAGAGACAGGCGTATTGTAATGAGAGCTGGGTGAGTTCCCTAACACATCACAGCTCTGTGCCTCTGTATGTGAGAGCCGGAAGAACGACTGGGGAAGAGAAAAGGTCCAGAGGAGCTGATTGTTGGTATTTGACTTTGTGTTGCTAAACAATTGAAATACCTTACATAGCCTATTAAAAGACCCCTAGACAGAGGACAGCGATGAGGTTGTCAATTTGACGTGGACACTTATCCTTCAACTAAGCCCACAACCTTCTTCAGCCTGCCTGTTATTACATACCAATGTGCACTGAAATGTCATGCAAATAATTATGTAAACAGGGCATATTTTATCTATAATTTACCTTTATCCCGGAATGTGGTAAATGCCCTATTTCAGCCGAGTATCGAGACAGTAACACTGCAGAGCTCCTGTGCTGCGGGGCATGGTAATTGCAATGGTGTGAAATGAATAAGGTAATTACTGTTAATGCCTTTAGGGGCTTTACAGACTATTTGTCATGTCATTCGTGCATACAGTGTTTCGTTTATATCCGAATCACCTAAATGAACCACAACAAACATGCAGCATTTCTATACCGACAGAATTGACTCAAGTAATGTGTTAACTCTTGTCGACGTCTACGGACTACTTGTGTAGCTGATAAATCACTGCAACGCTTTATCCTATTCATCCTTTTATGAACCCATTTATCCGTAGGACACTTTCTGGTTGTCATTGACACTCTTGCCCTGGCTTCCCTGACGAAGGTCCCACAGCATCAAAGATGACCAAGATTCGAGGTTGTCTGCGACTCTGCAATCTGTGTGTGACAGAGCTGCACGCAGGGACACACAAACATATATTACCAGCCATCGAGCCAATGCTCATATTAACACCTTATCAATAAAACTTTGGCGCTTCATTTTCGACTTTATACAGCTTTTATCAAAGCAGCATACAGAGCACACTTCATAATTGACGCTCATTTCTTCACAGATGCAAATAGCATATGCATTTGTTTCATCTAGTTTAGAGTAGTAGTAATGCTCATTTCCTGCTGTTCACATCACAGCCATAGTCCACAATCATCTCGCGTTCAGATATTAACCTTGATTAAATGGCAGCTGCACCACACATGAGGCCTGCATCGCCAGATGATCAAATCTGAAGATGTTACTGCAACCCTCAGACAGCAGCGGCCTGACGCCCTCCCCACCAGATATGCTCATTCGTGGCATCCCGAGAGGCTGCCTTCTTCAGAGAGATTGACGCTAATGCAGACCACTGTGTCTTCTCTAGTACTTTTAAAACATCTTAACATTTTATCACTTTTGATAAGTGATTGTTACCACACATTCTGCTCTTTCTACATTGCATCACAGCCGTACCGTGTTTAATGTTAAAATGTGAAATGTAGCGCACTTTAATATAATTTGTGGATGGTACTCTGCTCATGACTAACTACTAGATTCAGATAAGTCATCTGTAATGTACCTTCAAGATAATCATTGGCATAGCAATGTCATCGCATTCCCAACTAGCTGACTGGCTGTAATAATGGCAAAAGGAATTTAGCTAATGGATGGTTACAATACATCAAAGATTTATCTTGGTTTTTTAAATGATAACGGCACTTTGGTGACGAGACTTAAGGAATTCATAGGCCGTTATACTAATGCATACACACTCGATCTCACATGAATTGCTAATAGAACGGATTACACTTGCAATTCCTTGATGCCCACGCGCTCTTAATTGCCTGATTTAAACTAAAAACACTTATGGGTGGAAGAGAGTTTTGCTAAGAGATTTCAGTTGAATCTGATCTTCCCATCTCCACTTTAGTTCACCGCCTGCAGTTCCATTGAAATGTCCTTGCATGCACAGCATTTATGTACACATCGGAGAGTCAGTGTGATATGCCCTTGATATTGGTATGACTGGAGATATTTTGATATATAATATAATACAGTTTTAATGCCTTTCCATGGCTAGTCAACACAATTCCATAGAAAATTGTGGTAATGCATTTGTTTGTGCTAGCCATTGACGTGTAAGTAATTTTAGATTACCTTAAATAGGTATAGTTTAATACATTTTTTTGTGATCTGTGAGTAGTCCTGTGAGTTTGAACACTGCAGCCTAGGCACACTCAGAGCCTAAAGGTGGCAGGCGTTATTTCATGATGCAAGGCGACTCATGGCTTTTTATGGAGTCAATGAAGGTGCAGAGAATGGTGTCATGGGGACCTTGGGAAGGTTGACATCACTCCCATGACGACACAAGTTAGGGAACATCTTACAACACCTCAGACGCCGCAGTTCAGCCAAGAAACGACAAGCGCATCTTAGCCTGCCCTCGCTTCCAGCGTGAGGTAACGAAGACATCATGAGCCAGAGGAAAGACAGGTGAAAGGTCTCCCTTGTGTTCTTGCTGATAAACTCGGAATATGTTGCAGAGGAAACAAACTCAGAATGTTCCACAGGAAACCATGGATCACTGCGCTCTGGATCTCCTCCTCTTCATTAGATATTATTTCATAGTTATGTATATCTTTCATTAGGAGCACTTGAGCAAAGGAGTGGGCCTGTTTCATCAACGGCTCTAGCTCAGGCTTAAAGTAAAACACTTTGAAATCTCATTCCGACAAGATGCTATACAACAAACCAACCTCTGTTATGTCACAGGAATTAGGTTGCATTTCATTTGTTCAGTCTCCTACGCCACTGGCCACTAATGGATGGGCACTAGCTGCTGCTAACGCACCTAATCAGCCAACATGGTGCCAGACGCGTCACACGCTGCTGCATCAGAATGAGGATAACACTTGCGACTTTGAAAGTGGCATGTTTGTTGGTGCCAGTACAGGCTGATTTGGTGCATTTCAGAAAGTGCCTCTCTGCAAAGACAAGACAAATCTGTATCTATGTTTACAGAGAATGGTCAGTGGCAGTTCTCTGGGTGCAGGTCACTGCACTGGTCAGCACGACTGGTTGGAGGTGAGGTGGCCACAGTAACCAAATAACCACTTGCTGTTCAGCAGAGTTATCTCTCCCCTGACCAGGTTGCCTCCTCGCAGTCACCAGATCCTAATAGAGTTAATTTTGGGACGTGCAGAACAGAGATTTTGCAACATGGACGCAGCCGCATAGATCTGCACACCACCCATTTCATTATGTCAACAACAACCAGAAAAATGTTTCAGCACTGCTGAATACCCCACAAGGAATGAGTTACCTCTGCAGCAAAGATGGATCGACTACTAGCGAGTGTGGCCAGGCACAGCGGCGAGCCTGGTCAACAACGGGCGGCATCACTCACTACGGCCCGCCCGTCATGAGCAACAGCCGGCACGCCAGCCGCCGCTGATATGTAATAGCGCCTAACGCCGCCTTACGCGAAGCTGAAACAGCAACCTTCCAGTGCAATGACGATGATAGTTCACGGAAACCAATACTTGGTTGATATCACATGGCGCTCGAGGATCCACGCCCGAGCCCATGAAGTAATCACACCTAAACATATTGTTTTATTACATTATGAATGCAAAGCACATAAGTACAGTAGCTATTCTGTTTCCACGATCTCTCTTTGGGGCCTTGTGGTAAAGATAAGTGTTGGTGCGAGTAAATATTGCAACGTATCCATTGTGTAATGTGCTCTGTGAAGCAGAACAGGTCGTAATGAGATACCTCTGATTATGTATAATCACAGAATGCTGCACATCGACAGAATATTCTTCCATGTGTATTTTCCGTATTATTGTGGTGAGGCTCAACAATAGATCTCATACTTGTTACCCACACTCCGACACACACACAAGCCACACACACAGCACACACCCACAGGATATTGAACGCAACTGACATACATGATCACATTGGTTATGATTTTCAGCAGCAATACATGCGCAGTGTAGTCATAGCCTCTTAGTTGCTGTATTCTGCTTCCATGTTGGACAGCTTGTGTATGACAAACTGCACTGGGGATGGGACAGGAGCTGCCCCTCGCGTGATAAGAGCGACAAGGGGGCTGTGGCTGAACAGAAACAGGGCAGCGCGGCCTATTTGGGAGACCTAACTTCCACAGCTCAAGCACACGGCCGAAAACGGGATCTCCACTGTAAATCCTCTGTCACCGTGCGGCAACGGGCCGTGACACACGAGCAAAGAGCCGCACACATGTGTAGCCATCGAGCAAGACGCCTGAATAGGGAAACGCAGCTCTCTACTTTTCTATTTTCTTTTCGTTTTTTACTTATTTTCATTACTTCTGTGTTTTATAGTTTTCTTATACGTTTAGGAGTGTAAAAGGGTGGGTGGTGGTTATCGGTGGGGATTAAAGCAAAATGATTTCAAATAGTTGAGTAGCCTACCACCTTCTCCACTGTTTCAACAAGCTTCTGTGCCATATAAGCACATCAAAGTTGATAGCTTAGATAAATAAACCATTCTTAAGTGCAGCAGATTGTGTCAAATACTTCATTGGCATTCATGCTGAGCTCCCTTCAGTTTTACAAAATACTTCATCTGGGCCAGATGGCTACACATAGCGGTAGCCACCCCAACAAATCGCACTCAGTTTGCATGAATAAAGCAAGAAGCATGAATGAGCTTGTAGTGGCACAAAGCAGAGACATCTCGTTCCCAGAATGCTGGCCAATTTGCCTGATGAGCTATGAATAAGCACAAGTGAACGCTGAATTCTACCACCTGCTGAGCAGCTGAAATGTCTTCCTGAGGTGAAAATGTGATACTTCTCAGCACGGCACACCGAGAGGCTCCTTAATAGACGGATAAAACACTTCTGATCGCTGCATATGTATTTTAGAGTGAAATAGATGTATTAAATATAATGAGAAGGAAACTGATATAAGAAACAACAAACAACTATTACTGGAATCACACAATTGTAGTCGGCGAATTATAAGATATTTGATTGGATACATTAAACACTAATGCATTTTAGCAGCTGCATGGTTAATATTTTTTGCCCATTTGCTTCTTTTCGCTTCTTCATCGCTTACTGACACGCATTGACGACGTGCCGCGAAATCTGGTTCGTGTTTGTGAATCCCTTGAGACCTTTGGGTTACACTTCAAAATGCGCAGAAAGGTTAGATTTAGATTAAAGATAAGGATAAGATAAGGTTTGCAAGTTCAGGTTAGATACACTAAAATGTCATTGTCTGCCGGACCGTTCGTCAGCATCTACAGATTAACTATTATTACAGATTGATACGCACCACTCATGCTTTCAGTGAAATCAGCCATTGCACAAGATATACAAATATATTGAATGATTGCCTTTTTGCCAAAATATGAAAATCAATCCACTACTTCTGAGTTCTGTTCTTTAACAGCAGAACATTGGAAGTGTTAATGCAGGATGAAACGTAGTTGTACTTGTGTTCAACCAGAGAAATATAGGGTAGACAACATTTCATCCAAAATACGAGATAAGGGAAAGGAACATTACAACGTTTCATTTCTCTGAGGAACAAATATGCAGGTTGACATCTTCCCAGAGATGCTCATTTTGTGACTTATTTCACAGTTATCTTTCAATCCATCTAAGCTCCATGTTGTTACATTAATCCTCCTTTCTCTTGATTTTTAGTCTTATCGCCGCCCATCCTCTAATCTCCACATGGTCATCTTCCTCCGGCACTCGCGAGCGCTGACACTGCCTGGCACCCTGCTTTTGATAGAGCTCCAAGAACACAGTACAAATTCGTGCCTGACTGTCTGATGATTTGATGTCCTGCCTACTAGCGACTTGCCGTTGTTCCACTTCGGATCACACATACAGCAACGGGCAACATCACCAGTCATTGATCAGTGCATTTATATATGGACATCGTTTTGCATTGAGCGCATAACGTAAACCGCAGATATCAGTTGTCTCATTGACATGTTAGACAAGTGCGAATCAAAAGGCTGATATAGTTGAAGAATAGAATTAGAATTGTTCTGATTTATTGTTTACTTGGGCTGTCACTCTCCACAGAAAGGTTGGGCTGGCATGCTTATAAAATGTTCTTTAGTAAAGGCACAACCATGATGCTACCAAATAATATTATAATGGGCTCTAACTGAACCAAAAAGACCAAACAGCTGCAGCTTCCATTCAGAATGCTGCTGCTGTAGAATGTTAACAAAGTCCAACACACACTAGGTTCTTGCCTTGACTGGCTTTCTCTTGTCAGCCATAAAGGATTTGCAAAGTTTTGCTAGTAGTCTATAAATTTTCGAATGTCTAGGCCTTCTGAATGCATTTTCTGATATGCCTGAAGATTATAAACCAGCAGGGCACTTAGATCACTGACCTCAGACAGCCAGTAGAGCCTCCAGTCAAAATTCAAACATGGTGGCTGCATTCAGCAGTTGGCGCCGCATGCAACTGGAATAAATTACTGACGGCCTGTAAATATCCATTTGTGCCAGGCTAAAATACTTCATTTCACAAGCACATGACTGAGCGCTTAATGTTATCACACTGTTGTCTATTTTAATTGATTCTTTATTCAAAGATACTTAAATAAGTTTCACCTTATGCATTGCTAAGATGAATTGTCAGATACTCACTCTTGTGGAGAACATCACGCCCAGCAACGTGAGATCACACACAAACACACACTCACACACACAGCCTGAAACATACTCAAATACGCCCAGTTAATGAGATCACACATAAATACACACTCACAAACACTGTAAGTTGTGCCTGTGGGGATCTATAGATATATTATTCATCAGGGGAAACCTGTAATTTACACCTAAACATAATGTAATGATTGCTACCTAATACCTTTCTCATTTATGTTTCTTCCAACACTGTGAAACACTGGCAATACACAAATTCCATCACCAGCACATCAGTTGCTCTTTCGTGTTGGTTAAAACTATGCTCATTTGAAAATACAACAAATAAAGTCATCAATCCTCTTCTTCTTCCTTCATTACTTGAGTTCTTGGGCCCGCAAAGCGCATAAAGTGCTATCAGGCATCATCGTTTAGGTAAAAATAGAAAAATAGAACAATAAAAAGGTAAATCACTTAACTGTGCCCTGCCCTGAGCAGCGGATTTAAACCCTAAGTTCTAATGCTAATGATACCCTATAGAACTATGAAAACGCACCATGAAAATGAGGGGATAGCAGGCTAGATGATGCGGGTTTGATCACAGCAGCAGGCCAGATGATGGGTTTGATCACGCGAGCAGGCTAGATGATAGTGGTTTGATCACAGCAGCAGGCTAGATGATAAGTGGGTTTGATCACAGCAGCAAACTATATGATATGGGTTTGATCAGTTAAGCAGCATGATGGTTTGATCACAGCAGCAACCAGATGATGGGCCTATCATAGCAAACCAGATGGTTTGATCACAGTGAAGAACTAGAGGATAGTGGGCTTGATTCACAGCAGCAAACTCATAGTGGGTTTGATCACAGCAGCAGGCCAGATTATATGGGTTTGATCACAGCAGCAGGCCAGGAGGATAAGTGGGTTTGATCACAGCAGCAACCAGATGATAGTGGGTTTGATCACAGCAGCAGTACATATGGGTTTGACCAGCAGCAGGCCAGATGACGCCAGTATTCACAGTTAAACAACGCTTGTCATAAATGGCATTATCGCAAATTATATCGGCAGAATACTAATTACCAAATTACTCAGTTCGGAATAAAAATTAGTCTGCCTTCTGAGAAATATATATTTGATTGTTATCAAATCAGCAACAAACAAGACACTTTTAAATAACAAGATTTCACTGAGCAGTGTCGCCACTGATGACCTGGGGCCCACAGTGACCACTGTCATCAGCGCTCATGTCAGGTCTGGGTAGGACAGATGTTAAACAACTATCCGTTCCCATCGCCGTACACGCTGATGGAGAGCTCGGGCAGAGTAAAGACCGAGCCGAGCCAACCAGGGGCAAAATTGTTATGTCCAGACTGGGTCAGATCATGTCTGAAACGACAGGCTTGTGGGGTGTTGTAGTGGTGATCAGAGGCGATCATTGGGCCTGTGGTCATATGTTTTAGCTACCATGAATGCTGACTGCTCACGTTTGAGTGAGCTGTTCAAAGAGGTGTTTTACAGAATTAATAGGCACATCATAAAAGCGCTCCAGCTCACTCAGGGATTTTCGTTTATCTGACCTTTTACATACATTCGAACTGTGTTTAATGTACTGCATCAAAGAGCTGCTGCATCATTCATAGCCAGTGTTTTAAAGCCTGGTCATGAATAGCGTTGTGTAGTAGTGTATACATACAGACAATCGTGTTAGATGGGCACATCACAATAAATACTTGATTTTTTACTACTAATGACTTCGTAGTGTCAGATGACTGAAGTCTCAAGCACTTGACCTAAGAAGGCACTTCAATGACTGATTCTTAGTAAAATATTTGGCCAAAGATGAATCGTCCCATGTTTAACTCCATTTAGCTGGCTGGCAGTTAGCAATAAGAAAGTCACGAGTACACCATGTGTGGTGAGTGATGTGCACAGGCTGAGGCAGGCAACAGTGTGTGTGTGGTGTGGTGCTTATGTTTGAGTGTGTGTGAGTGAGTTTGAGCTGCCATGAGTTCAGAGTTTGTCTCAACTCCTGCCAGCAAGAGCAGGACACATGCAATAATAATAACACTTGCAACATAAATTCACCACAGAAATAATTTAGACAAACACAAACTGCTAACTCTTCCTTCCGTGTCCTCAGCTCCACCCTGTGTCAACGTTTACCATCTCAGGCTGCACGCAATCATTCAGGAATAATTAAATTCATTATCATAATAATACGCAGAACTTTTCACAAGGCCAGTGCACGCTAAAGTGAGTTTCCACACATTCAAAGAAAGGTCTTTAGGGAGAATGCTGGTGTTGGAACAGAGATTACAGTGGAGTTGGGGAGGTGGAGACAGGAGGAAGAGAGGTGGAGGAGCAGATATGAGAGGCGGAGAGAAGGAGGGAGAGGAGCAGGAGAGGAGGTGGGAGGAGGAGTGGAGGAGAGGAGGTGAGAGGGGGAGAGGAGGGAGGAAGTGAGGGAAGGAGGAGGCGGAGGGGAGAGGAGAGAGGCGGAGGGAGAGGAGGCAGAGAGGAGAGGAGAGAAGGAGTGAGAGTGGAGGAGGGAGGGAGGAGGTGGAGCTAGGGGAGAGGAGTGCAAGAGGGGAGCGGAGAGAAGTGAGGAAGAGGAGGTGGAGGGGGAGAGAGGGAGGTGGAGTGGAGAGGAGAGGAAGAGGGAGAGGAGGTGAGGGGGTGGGAGGAAGTGCGGAGAAGAGGCAGAAGGAGTGGAGAGAGGAGAGAGGGAGGAGAGAGGAGTGGAGGAGGAGTGAGAGCGGCAGCTGGAGCTGAGAGAGAAGAGAAAGATGGGCAGGCATGGCTTGAGCTTGCTCAGGTTTGCACGCTGATTTAGGATCTGGCACATTGCTGTTCGTTCAGGTTCTAAGGCCGGAGAGAAAGGGAGGCACATGAGACATCAGAGAGGGACCAGGTTTATGCACAGCCCACAGCGCCTGCACACACAATGTTTCACAGCCACACACACACACACAGCACACACACACACACACACCTCATGGACTGACTTATATGAAATACAAATCATCCACCTGTCACATAATGGGTATCTTACATTACCAACCAGATAGGGGACTCCCATTGCTACATAAAGCCCAAATCCTGCAAATTCTTAGGAGATCTAAATACCTAGCGGACGAAAGAGGGCGGCCGAGTCAACCACAGCGATGTGGTCGCTGGCCCATCACATGAAAACACGATCATCATAGATAATGGCTCCATGAACACACACCGAAGAAGCGGCCACACACCGCTTATCGTGATTACCTGCTGTTGTCCTGGGTCCATGCCAGCCCCACTCCATCTCGCAGAACGGGATTGCAATCCACTAGATCCATCTCACGGAAGTCTCCCTCCCCAAGGATACTGGCTGCCGATCACTGGAGTGATGAGTCCGACTGAGTGAGGAGAGATGGAATGAATAGGGGGTGACAGGGAGAGGCTTGGGTGCAGAGCAGAGGAGAGCACAGGAACGGGAGAATTGGAAGATAAGTCAGGCTGAAGGGGAGCATTGTAAATAGAAACAGAAATGGATGTACAGCAGGACGGGGAAGAACAATTATGTCAGCCAAGGTGTAACATGACAGTTGCGGTGAAGGGGAAGGAGAAATGAAAGCCTGTCGCATGACACGCAAACACAGCCTCATGAACCACACACTATCTGATCAGCAAGAACGCTTTCAAAAATGCTATGCCATGGCTTGTCGCGGATGAGACTAAGGTCGTCTGAACGCCATTCGTGTTGCGCCATGCTGGTTATGTTCGCTGGGTTGTTTTCTGAAATGATTGGTGATTTCACCAAATTCAGCAAGTTTTCCACCGGGGCAATGGATAATCCAGCTTGACTACTGGCTAGGTAATACAGCCAAAGTCAATGCATGTAGCACTATTATGTCCTATTATCCGGGCACACAGATTTACAAGCTCAGCCTGAAATCTGATACCTTGCAATGCAAGATGAGACAGATCGTGAATTGGCTGATCAAACAGTGTACATTATTTTTAATTTGATCTGTCTCGTGCACTTGAAAGATCTTAATTTGAAGAAGAATTAAACAGGATGTGCTTTATGGCCATTATAAATAGAGGTTATTGTGCACCTGACACAGCGATTTTGTGTGGCCACCACAATTCCCAAAGATGTTCATCACATTATAAACTCCATTACCAAGAATAGCTGGAGTGATATGCCAGGTCCATGGCCAAGAGTCGAGAGGCTCCTGGCTATTGCCTTCAGACACCAGCATCCAGCCACTCACGCCAATTCATCGAAAGCTGATTCGATTGCAGGTAATTGTTTCATTATCATTTAAATGATTAGCGGGAGAAACTGCCGAGTTAATTAAAACATCAGTTGTGCCACCACACACCGCAGAGTTAAAGGCGAGAAAATTGTATTTTCAGATAGGGAAGATGGCCTTCACCAGATTGATATTTGATTTGATTTGCCATACATTTGTTGAATAACTTGATGGCAAGCAGATGGTGCTCTGCTGGCACCAACATTCTGCGGGTGTCTGTGCTGGCCAGGTGGCCACATCATGGCTCAGGCGGTCTCCCGATGGACAGGGTGGCTGAGGGGGTCATAACGAAGGTGGAGCCAGGGGAAGGGCATCTAGCACGCTTTCGAAACAATGAGGGGAAGGTGAGCATAAGTCTGCCCGTGGAGAATGATGGCGCAGTGAGTCCTATTAGAATTGCAAAACTGCGAACAGACTCCATACTACTGGTGGCGAGGCTAACATGACACAACAGGCGAGTGAACGATGAAATGAGAATGGGGTCCTCCAGGAGAGGTCACGTGCAGGCTAATGCCTTGTCCGCAACAAAGAAGAGTGCGCACACAGTGGAAGGCGGGCTGAAGGAAATTGCTCTTCGTGAGTAAATTCACAAATGTGGTAATTTTAGCACCGCAGAAGAGATCTGGTGTGGCCACGCATATCACCGGACAGCGTGTTCAGGTGCTGTGAGCAGAACAGCGCGGACTGACTAAAGACAGTGAACGGCCTCTGAAGTGTCATCCAGAATGGGCTGGCACCCACTCCAAGCACGCCATTCATCGAAACGGGAACCATAACTACTGACGCGATTCGTCTGTCACGGGTCTTCTGACAGGGAGTTGATCTAAAGACATGAAATGGACGCAAAGTCCATTTGGCCTAAATGAAGGTTGTTTCGCAGCATATTGATGAAATCCCTTGTAACCCAGGCACTATTTGTTTAGTTCATCACTGGCATCTGCCCGAGCAATATGGTAACGCTGATTCATAGCAATATCGGGGCGATATATTTTGGTCAAATATAACACGACATTTTTTATTTACATACTTGATTGACGAAAACAGTTGCCCGCGAAATATCGCGGTAAAAAGATCTGAGCACGATTTTATTAATCTAACAATATACTTTATTTTATCCAGAACATAAACATGTATGCAATATCATTGCACTGTTTTCATTAACAACTGCAGTCCAGTTATGTCTGATGGCAGGCCAGCTGAGGCTTCCAGTCACCCGCAGGTCAGTTACGGAGGATTGCCCAAAACTCAGACTCTGCAAATAGCACCATGGTCTAAATGAATAAAAACGCCGACCTTCTCTTTTTCACCGCGTGCTAAAACGCTCAAATAATATCTCCAAAGCTGTCGCGCCAACTAATACGCCCCACTCAGACTTCCGTTTATGACACTATCATTGCAGAACGCTACATGGAAGGTTGCTTACAGATCATTGAACCGAACTTTAATAATCGCCAATCTTCCATATCGGATTTGTTTGTGCTTTCAAAGTCCATATCGGTGCAGGCGTTACTTTTCCAGGACTGATACTAACGGTATTTAACTGGTCATAATCTCGATAAACATTTAGATTTCCATGAGGCTGCGCGTGTTAATTACTCCTCCATTTGTCCTCACCCATAATACATTGCATGCCAAATTGGCTCGCCCGCGCAGTCCATTATACGGTATATACGCAGGGTCACGTACAGAGAAGCTGTCGGGCTGAGTCTTGAAGACGCTGGTTTGCATTTATAGTCTCATACCTGCTGATCAGAGTTGGGCTGGCATGGTCAGAGCCACGCTGTGATCATGGGAGCCTTTTTCAGTATGTCTTCTCAGCCATGTTTGGCCTCACACTCTGAGACACTGGAAGCACTTCAAGGTCATCTCGTACTCCGAAGAACTGCACGGTCACGTTGAATCAGGTCACCACACAGCCCAACTTCTTGATCAGCAGGTATGAATTTACTCATGCAAACCGCGTAGTAAATCTCTTCAAAGGCCCTCAACGGTGCAACTCTCTGTACGTATTACCGTGCACACCCAATACCGTATAATGGATCACCATAAAAGTAACCCGGCGAGCCAATCTTACAAGCATGTACATATGGGGCTGCACATATGGATTTAAATGGAGGAGGAAATTAACACCACAATGTGCCTCACTTAGCTGATTGGAGCCGGTCAGGTCTAAAATGTTTATCAGAGATTACACTGATTAAAATTACGTTGGGTATTTATCAGTCCTGGAAAATGCCTTACTATTATCCTTACTACTGCCAAGTAATACAGGACTGAAAACACAAAATAAATCCATTATGGAGATTGACGGTTATTAAAGTTCCGTGGACAGTAACGGCCAATGGCCAGCCTTCCATCATGTTTAGCGCTCTGCACGAATGAACTGTCATAAACGGGAAGTCTGTGGGAAGTGGACGATTAGCTGCACTGTGTTTTGGAAGAGATATTATTTGAGCCACAGGCACGGAAGAAGGTCAACGTTTTTATTCATTTAGACCATGGGTACTTGTTTACAGAGTCTGAGAGTTTTGGGCAATTTAATCTCCAGAATTTGACCCTGGCGGGTGAGTCATGAGTTTGGAGTTTCAGCTGAGTACGCCAACCAGGTGACATTAACAGACTCATGCCATCTGCAGTTGAACAAATGAAAACGTTATGCTGAAATGAATATTTTATATAAGCAGACGCTTGACAATTAGATATAAAATAAAATGTATTGTTCGTTAACAAAATCGCGCTCAGATCTTTAGCACGGTTTTGTGGTTGGTCCTATATTTCGTAGGCAATGACTTTCATCAATCAAGTCTAATGTAGAATAAAGTAATCGGTGTTACTATTTGGGTTGAATATCCTTGTATGGAATGACCATGAAGTCGGCGTTTGCATCGATATGGACAGACACCGGTGGGTGAACTAAATACAAATGGTGCCTGGGTTTACAAAAGGTTCATCCAATATGCACGAAACAACCTTTCATTTAAACTGACGGACTTTACGTCCATTTTCATCGTGTCCTTTCGTGCTCCAGTGAAGAACTCAAATGACAGAATAATAGTCACTGTCCAATGAATTATGTTCCTGCCAAGTGAATGGCACACAACGTGCCCAGGTTAGATTGCCAGCCCATTCTGGATGACACTCAGAACCGCTCCTGTCTTTAGTGAAATCAGTCACGCTGTTCTGTTCCTCCCCCCAGCCATCAACACCTTGTCCAGTGATATGCGTGGCTACACCAGGTCCTCTCTTCTACGGTGCTAATACATTTTGTAGAGCCTACTCACGAAGAGCACTCTGAGTTTCACCACCGCCGACAACCTGCCCAGTACGTCACTCTTTCTTGTTAACGGAAAACAAAACATTAAACACACGTGACTTCTCTCCCCACCAGAGGACCTAATCATTTCCATCTGACTCTTTCCTTCTGCTGTGGTCATGTTAAGCTTCGCTCACCAGTAGTGTCTAGTCTGTTCCCTCTTGGTTTTGGCACCAATAGGACTCACTGTGATGTCTCTACAGGCAGATTGTCTCCTGCTTCCTATTGTTTCAGCGGTGCTGGGGTGCCACCACTTCCTGGCCCACCCATCTGCTGGACCTCCGGTACCCTGTCCACTGTAGATCCCACCCTGAGCCATGACTGTCAGCCCCCCCCACACACAACCCCCACAGACACCCACAAAAACACTACAGAATGTTGGTGCCAGCAAATCCTGTCTTCTTCCATGTATAACTTTGCTACTCTGAGTTGTTAATGAAGCAATACACTCTAACAAAATCAAACCAGGAAAATGCTATCAATCTGGTGAAGCCCGCTCTCTATCCAGTTGAAAATACAATTTTTCTCCCTTATTTAACTGCTGCAGTTGTGTAGTAAAGCGCCACAACTGATGTTTTAGTGCTCGGCAGTTTCTCCCGCACAATTACATTTCCTCAGAATGTGTAAAAAATAAATTACCTGCAATCCGAATCAGCCGATAGTTGGCGTGAGTTAACTGGGTCTGTGGTTATTCCTGAAGGCTAATAACCGGGTATATGGGAGCTCATAAACCATGGTTATAACAGCATATCACTTCCAACTAATATGTGCTGGTAATAGGTCATAATAGCATTAAGGCATCTTTGGGAATTGTGTAGTTTGCCAATATACTTCTGTAAATCGCCGCTGTGTCCAGGTGCACAGCTCTTAGCTCCGGTATAATGGCCACAAAGCACATCCCTGTTTGAACTATTGCTAAATTACGTCTTTCAAAGTGCACAGAGACAGACTAAATTAAAAATAATGTGCCACTGTTTTGATTCAAAGCGGTTCCCTGTATCCCGATCTTGCCTCATGGCACATTGTTATATCCAGATTTCCAAGGCTTTGAGCTTGTAAATCTGTGCGGGTTTGTTCGGTGTAATAGGACATAATAATTACTTCACATGCTGATATTGACTTTGGTATTATTACTCAGCCATTGGAGGTTAAACTGATTATCCATTTACTCCCAGTTGAGTATTTGCTGAATTTGGTGAAATCACCAAGTCGACAAAACAAACTAACGAATATAACCAGCATGGCGCAACATATTTGAATGACGTTCCAGACATTCAACTAGTTCTACTACGATAAAACGCTGTTGTGCAACGCTGAAAGCGTCTAAGTGTCAGATAGATAGGTGTGAGATTCATAAAGGCTGTGTTTTACGTGGTCATGCAGCACTGTTTATTATGTTTCTTTTCATTTCTCCTTCCCCTTCCACCATAACCGTCATATTACACCTCCAACTTTTGACATAATTGTTCTTTCCTCGTCCTGCTTTATTCCATCCATTTCCCTGTTTCTGTTTATTGCTCCTCTCTCTCCTTTCAGCCTCTCCGACTTATCCTTCACCTCCCGTTTCTCGTGCTCTCCTCTCTGCTCTGCACCCAAGCCTTTCTCCAACTCTATTCATTCCATCTCTCCTCCTCCAGTCGTTTCACTACTCCAGTGGTCAGTAGCCAGGGGGTATCCTTAGAGAGGAGACTATGGAGGGAGTGGATCTAATTGAATTACAACTGTGGCTCTGCGAGATGGAGTGCAGGAGGCCCTCAGCATGGACCGGAACAGCAGCACACACTGAGCCAATCACATTAATACAGTGTGTGGTCTCTTCTTCAGTGTGTGTTCATGGGGCCCATTATCTATGATGATGCGTGTTTATCAACGTAATGGGCCCGCGAAGCCACTCACTGGCGGGACTGATGAATGCAACTCCACCCTCTTCCGTCCACACTAGATTATTTAGATCCTCCTAAATTTACTTAGAGTTTAGGCTTTTTATGTGTGCGTGTTTAGTGTACTCACAGAGGTCCTATCTGGTTGGTAATGTAAGATACCGGTATGTGTATTGGGTGATGTCAGTAAGTGAGTTTGTGTATTTCATATAGGGTCAATTGTCCACTGAGGTGTGTGTGTGTGTGTGTGTGTGTGTGTGTGTGTGTGTGTGTGTGTGTGTGTGTGTGTGTGCACATGGCTGTGGGCTGTCATAAACCACTGGTCCTCTCTGTGTGTTCATTATGTCATGGGCCTCCTGGATGGCTTCTCTATCTCCAGCCCTTAGACAGACAGGCAGATGGAAGAGTTGATTACTGATCTCAAGTCAGCATTTTAACCCCCCAACAACCTCGGCTCCTCCTCTCTTATCTTCCTTCCTCTCACTCCTCTCTCACCCTCTCTCACCCTCTCCACTCCTCTCTCCTCTCTCCCTCTCCACCCTTCTCCACCCTTCACGCCCTTCACTCACCTCTCCACTCCCCTCTCACCTCCTCTCCTCCACTTCCTCCTCTCCACTCCACCTCCTCTCCACCTCCTCTCCTCCACCTCCTCTCTCCTCCACTTCCTCTCCACCCTTACCTCCCTCTCCTCCACTTCCTCTCCCTCCACCTCCTCTTCCTCCACTTCCTCTCCTCTCCCTCCTCACCTCCTCCACTTCCCTCTCCTCTCCCCCTCCACCTCCTCTTCCTCCACTTCCTCTCCTCTCCCTCTCACCTCCTCTCCTCCACTTCCTCTCCTCTCTCTCCCCTCCACCTCCTCTTCCCTCCACTTCTCTCCTCTCCCCTCTCACCTCCTCTCCTCCACTCTCCAATTTCCTGCTTCCCTCCACTCCTCTTCCATTTTCTGACTTCCCTTCATTTCCCTTTCACCCCCTCACCCTCCACATCCTGTCCACTCCTCTCCACTCCCAACCCACTCCACGCCATCTCCTAGTTCACAGCACCAACTGACCATTCTCCTAAAGACCTTCTTTAAGATGTGGTAGAGCCCCTGCCCCCTAACGCACTGGCTGTTGAAAAGTTCTGCGATTATTATGATGGGCTACAAGTTCCGCTTATTGAATTTAATTATTCCCGAATGATTACGCTGCAGCCCGAGGACGGTCTCTAGGTGTTGTGTTTGCTGATAGACTGGGACACAGGAAGGAGAGTTGGGCAGTGCACCTATTGTTTGTCCTAAATTACATTTTTGAGATCTTCAGGTGAATTTATGTTGCACTGTTTGTGTGTACGTAATGTCCCTACTCTTACCGTAGGAGTTAGACAAACTCTGAACTCGTAACGTAAACTCACACTTTCACACACACTCAAACATAAACTCATACACACACACACACACTGACGACACATTTGCACAAACCACTGGGTACGTGTTTTCGTTACATGAGATTGTACTCGTGACTTTTTCTTATTGTAATTGCCAACGGCTACGTAGTTAAACATAAGGACGTTCATCCTTTGACAAAATGTTTTCTTCTAGGTGTTCAATCAGTGCATTTGAAGGTCGCACTCTTTCGTCCAAGTGCTTAAGTTTGGCTTCCAGTCATCTGACCTGCCTGGGAGTCATTGGGGAATAAGTAAAAAAAATAAGTATTTGTTGACGATGTGCCCCATCTAACACGGTTGATGCTGGCTAATAATATACACTACTACACAACGCTATTTACCAAGAGACCAAGGCTAAAACACACTGGCTGTAGATGATACGGCAGCTCTTTGATGGTAGCATTAAACACAGTTCAGATGCCATATTAAAGGAGTCAAATAAACAAAATCCCTAGTGGACTGGAATGATGAAGGCTTGTATGATGTGCCTATTGGTTCTGTGAAACACCTCTTTGGTTTTAGCTCACTCAAACAGTGACAGTCAATATTCACTGAGTAGCCAAACATTATGACCACCCAACGCCCGCCATCGGTTTGTGACGGTCCACCCTCTGATCACTAATTACAACACCCCTGGCTGCAAGCCCTGTCGTTTGCAGACATGATCCGACCCAGTCTGACATAACACCTTGCCCTGGCCGAAGCCGCTCCGGTTCCTACCCTGCCAATTTCTCCTGCATCCAACATGTTGACGGGCGGGGAACGGATAGCTGTTTAGCATCTAATCTACCCAGACCCTGACATGAGCCCTTGTTGACCAACGTTGAGTCGAGGAGGGTCATAATGATTTGGGTCATCATGTGTAGCGACCTCTCAGTTAAAGTCTGTTGTTTAAAGTCTTGTTTGTTGCATCAGAAATGCTGATTTGGATAACAATCAAATATATATTTCTCAGAAGACAGTTAAGGGCCTAATTTTATTCAGACTGAAGTTACAATTTGGTAATTAGTATTCTACTGTATAATTTTCTGCTATGAATTATACATTTATGACAAACGCTTATTTAACCGGGTGAATACCCATGATCATCTAGCCTGCTGCTGTGATCAAACCCACTATAATCTAGCCTGCTGCTGTGATCAAACCCACTATCATCTAGTTTGCTGCTGTGATCAAACCCACTATCATCTAGCCTGCTTGCTGTGATCAAACCCAATTATAATCTAGCTCGCTGCTGTGATCAAACCCACTATCATCTAGTTTGCTGTGATCAAACCCACTACCCAGTTTGCTGCTGTGATCAAACCCACTATCATCTAGTTTGCTGCCGTGATCAAACCCATCATCAATCTGTGGCTGCCGTGATCAAACCCGCTATCATCTAGCCTGCCGTTGACTGGAACCCACTATCATATAGTTTGCTGCCGTGATCAAACCCACCATCATCCAGCCTGCTGCTGTGATCAAAAACCCACTATCATCTAGCCTGCTGCCGTGATCAAACCCACTATCATCTAGCCCGCTGCGTGATCAAACCCACTATCATCTAGCCTGCTGTCCCTCCATTTCATAGTGCCGCTTTTCTTGGTAGTTCGGCACAACTATAGGGGTATCATTAGCATTAGAACTTAGGTTTAAATGCGTGCTGCTCAGAACCCCGAACATTCACGTTTGGGTTATGTTGCAGTTTTCTACTTAGAAGGTGGCTAGCCAGTTTTGCTTTTTTGCTATATGCATTTTTATTGTTCTATTTTTTCTATTTTTACCTTCATCATTAATTGCCTGATAGCACTTTTGTAGCACTTTGGACACAGAATGTGACTCAAAATAAATTAATGAGAGAAAGAAGAGGTTGATTGACAAAGCATTTGTTCTTGGTATTTTCAAAAATGAACTAATTAGGCCTGGTTTAACCAACACGAAAGAACAGCTTGATGTGCTGGGTGAATAGATTTGTAGTGTGCCAGTGTTTCACATAGTGCCTGATGTGGGAAACATAAATGAAAAAAAGGTATTAGGTGCTTAGTGTTACATTTATGTTTAGGGTGTAGGGAATTTTAATAGGTTTCCCTGATGGATAATATATCTATAGTCCCCTACAGCATACAACTTACACGTGTTTGTGAGTGTGTGTGTTTGTGTGTGATCTCCGTTTAACTGGGCGGATATGTGTTCTACGTGTGTGTGTGGAGTGTGTGCTTGTGTGTGATCTCCGTTTAATCACGTATGAGTGTTCTCCACAAGGACAGTACAATCTGACAATTCATCTTAGCAATGCATAAAGGTGAAACTTATTTCGGTGTGAAACGTTTAGGAATTGAAAATTAAAATAGACGAACAGTGTGATAACGTTTAAGCGCTCAGTCATATGCTTGTGAAATGAGAAATGTTTTGTAGCCTGGCTTTAAAATGGATATATTTTGGGTACGCCTAAGATCTTCTGTAATTTATTCCAGTTGCATGCAGCGTAACTGCTGAATGTAGCTTCACCATATGTTTAGTTTTGACTCTGGGCCTACTAGCTGTCCTGAGTTCAGTGATCTAAGTGCCCTGCTTGGTTTATAATCTTCAAACATATCAGAAATGTATTCAGGGCCTAGACCGTCTGTAGAGATTTATAGACTACTAGCAAAACTTTAAAATCTATTCCGTAACTGACAAGAAGCCAGTCCAAAGACTTAAGAATCCGGGTAAGGATGTGTCTCTGGACTTTTGTTAACATTCTAGCAGCAGCATTCTGAATAAGCTGCAGCTGTTTTACAGTCTTTTGTCTAGTTGAAGAGCCCATTATACTAATTATTTGTAGCATCATGGTTGTGCCTTTACTAAAGAACATTTTTATAAAGCTCTTACATAATACCAGCCCAACCTTGCTACTTTCTGTGGAGGAGTGACAGCCCAAGCAAATGGGCCAAATAGAAATACCCTAATCCAATTTCCCTTCAACTACTTATCAGCCTTTTGATTATGCCTTTATTATAACAACTATAAAATGTAATGAATAACTGATATCTTGCCGGTTTTACCTTTATAGTTATGCGCTCAATGCTAAAAACGTTGTCATAATCCATATATAAATGCATTGATCAATGACTGTGATGTTGCCCGTTGCTGGTATGTGTGTGATCCGAGGGAACTTAGACAACGGTAAGTCGCTGGAGACGGCTGATGGGCAGGACATTAAAATCCCATCAGGACCACTGTAATTGTGGCAGACATTGCTGTGTTCTTGGAGCTCTGCCTCCAAAACCCAAGTGCCAGTGGTGTGTCCAGCATTAGTCTTCACTTAAATGCTGAGAGATGACTACATGTGGAATTAGAGGATGGACGATGTAAGACTAAAAATCCAAAGAGGGAGAAAGAGGAGGGATAATGTAACAACATGGAGCTTAGATGGATTGAAAAGCAACTGTGGGAAAATAAGTCATTAAAATAAGGCATCTCTGGGAGAGATGTTAGCCTGCACTGTTTGTTCCTCAAGAGAAATAGCGTTGTAATGTTCCTTTTTCCCTTATCTCATTATTTTGGATAGAGGGAGGTCATGTTCTACCTATAACTCTTGAGACAGAACACAAGTCCTTGATTTCTGCCTCTAGAAGTACGTTTTAGAAGGTACTTCTGGTGTCCTACATTTAACTTACTTCCAAGTATTTTAGCAGACATCACAAAGAACAAGTTCAAGAAGTGGAGTGATTGATTTTCATATTTTTGCAAAAGGCAATCATTCAATATATTTAGTATATCTTGTGCAATGGCTGATTTCACTGAGAAAACATGGGTGGAGGTCTGCTATTAATAATCTGTAATAGTTAATCTGTAGATGCTTGACAGACAGTCAATGACTAATGACATTTTAGTTAACTATCTACTAACCCCAACCCTAACTTTAAACCTTATCTATCCTTATCTTTAATCTAAATCTAACCTTTCCTAACACATTTTGAAGTGTAACCCAAAGGTCTCCAAAGGGGAGTTGAACACAAGCACAGGATTGGATTTCACTGGCACGTCCGTCCAATGCAGAGCCTGTAAGCCCACAAAGGCGGGAAAATGGCCAACAGCCCCAAAAGTGCACTCAATTATACATATTCTAAAATGTGTAAAATGTAATTTGTAGTGTTTGTGTATCCAATCAAAATATCTTATATATCCCACTAGCAGTACTCAATTCACGACTGCAATTGTGTGATTCAATTAATGAGTTAAATTGTTTGTTGCTCTTATATCAGCTCTCTCTCAATTATATTTAATACATCCCTATTTTACTTTCTCTTAAAACTATATCCTGCCGCGATCGGAGTGTTTTATCCGTCTGTTAAGGGAGCCCCTCTCAGTTATTGTGACCCGCATGGGAAATATACATTTTCACCAAATGACACACGGAGACTTTGTTTCAACTGCTCAGCAAGGTGGTTCATTAGGGTCCAGGTTTTCCGTCTCCGCATACTGCCAGTTCATAGCTCATGTGGGCAAATTGGCCAGCATTGTTCTGGGAACAGGGATATGTCATCTGCTGGTATTTTCTGACTCATTGTGCTCTTGCTTTATTCATGCAAAGCTAAGTGCGGTTGTTAGGTTGGTACCTTATGCGTGTTGACCCATGTGACTTGGATGGAAAATATATTTTTCAGAAATAGCAGAAGGGCTCAGCATGAATGCCAATAAGGAAATATTGACACAATCTGCTACACTTAAGAATAGTTTATTTATCTAAGCCATCAACTTTGATCGTAGCTCATATGGCACAGAAGCTGTTGGAAACAGTGGAGGAAGGTAATTGGGTTTACTCAACTATTTGAGAAATCATTTTGCTTTAACTCAGCCAACCACCCACCCACGCAGACACACTCCTAGAAAAACGATAAAAAGAAAAACTTATAAAACTACAAGTAGTAGAAAATAAGTAAAAAGCGAAAAAGTAGAAAAAGTAGAAACTGCGTTTCCTATTCAGACGCCTTTAGCCATTAATAGGGCGGCCAAGCACTCAAAGCATAATGATATTGCGAGCTCTTTTATCGTGTCAAATCTGGCCCGCTGCCGTGAGCCAGGATTTGCCAGGTCCCGCTTTCTCATTATGGCCGTGGTGCTGGGAGGCTGATGAAGGTAGATGACTCCCCCAAAATAAACCGCGCTGCCTGTTTCCTCTTCAGCCACAGCCCCCTTGTTCTCGTCTATCACACGGAGACGCTCCTGTCCTCTCTAGTCCCCAGTGCAGTCTATCATACACAAGAAGCTGTCCAAGTATTCACAGAATACCTTGGGCCCTATTAATCTAAGGGCCCCCACGGCCACAATACGCATGTGCTACTGAGGCTCCGCATAGCCAATGTGGCTGTGTTGTGTCAGTTTGCGTTTGTGTCTTTTACGTGGCTGTATGTACCTGTGGGTGTGTGTGTGTGTGTGTGTGTGTGTGCTGAGTGTGTGGGTGGTAGAAATGTAGATCTATTGTTGGAGCACTTCACCTTACAATAATACCGGAAAGAATACACACATGGAGAAATAATTATTCTGTCGATGTGCATTTATTCTGTCTCATGAGTTCGCCCATAATCAGAGTGTATCTATTTACATTATAATTGCTTCACAACACATTGCAATAGTTTACGTTGCAATAGTTTACTCGCACACGCGCATGCGCACACACACACCATGGTCGAAAGATTTCAAAGGAGGCCAATAGTAGAGTGTAAGCTAATAATATATGTGCTGCATTCGTATCGTAATAAAACAATATGTTTAGTGATTACTTGCTCCCACTGACCCATGCTGGGCCTCGGACAATCGATCTCCGACGCCACGGCAGAAGAGTCAACTAAGGAGTATTGGTTCCGTCGCCGCACAAGGCATTCTTATCACGACTTGTGAGTGACTGCCGCCATTGTTTCTAGAGGATTGTTTGCTTCTAGCTTCTGCATGGCGAGGTTAGTGACACTATTACATATCAAACGATTGCGCCTGGCCGTGCCCGGCTGTTGCTCATGACAATGAAGACCGGTAATCCGTGGTGAGTGGTCTCTTACCGTTGCTGTTATCTCAGAGCTGCGTTCGCGCCGCGTACACCCTCGCTAGTACCGGGTCGGTCCCATCTTTGCCTGCAGAATGGCCCTCATTCCTTGTGGAATTGATTCAACGAGGTGCTGGAAGCATTTTTCTGAGATTCTGTTGTTGACATAATAGCTGCCGTGTGGTTGCCAGGCAGATCTGTCGGCTGCACGTCCATGTTGCAAATCTCCTGTTCTAGCACGTCCTAAAGGTGCTCTATTAGAATGAGTATCTGGTGATTGCGGAGGCAACCTGGTCAGGGAGGCTCTTCCAGACTCTGGTTTTAATAAGTGGTTATTTGAGTTACTGTGGCCTTTTTTTTCTCACCTCCAACCAGTCATTCTGACCAGTGCCATCTGCAGGGTATTTCACCCAGAGAACTGCCACTTCTTTTACCATTCTCTGTAAACACTAGATATGGCTGTGCGGAAAACATCTTGTAGAAGGGCACTTTCTGAAATACTTAAATCAGCCTGTCTGGCACCAACAAACATGCCACTTTCAAAGTCACTTAAATTAAGACCTCATTCTGATGCAGCAGATTGTCTTGACCACGCCCACACTGTTTTTCACGTGATTGGCTGATTAGATATATGCGTGACTCCAGCAGCTGAAAAGGTGTATCTAATTAAGTGGCCAGTGAGCGTATTCCTGACATTATGTGGTAGAGGATTTGAACAAATGAAATGCAACTCAGTTCCTGTGACACATAACAGGGTTGGTTTATTGTATAGCATGCCCAGCCTAGATAAACAGGAATTCAAAAGTGTTTTTACTTTAAGCCTGAACTTAGAGCCGTTGATGAAAATACAAACCCCACTACTCTGCTCAAGTGTTTAACATGAAGATGCCCACTTATATTTATGGAAATAAGGAGTAGCCATCTGGTTGTTCAACAGAGAGAGAGAGAGAGAGAGAATCAAACGCACAGTGATCCATAGTTTCCTGTGGAACTTATTCTGAGTTTGTTTCCGCAACATATTCCGAGTTTGTCATCAAGAGGCTCACAAGGAGGCCACCAAGCCCTGACTATTCATCCTTTCCTGTCTTTCCTCCTGGCTCCGCCTGATGTCTTCGTTACCACACTGAAGCGGAGCAGACAAGATGCACTTGTCGTTTCTCTATTTGAACTGTCGCATTTTGGAGTGTTGGCCGTGGTTCCCGCTTCTAGGCCATCATGCATACACTCCTCATCCAGGAAGCTGCAGCCCCGCATTATTCCAACCTTCCTGCTGTCCCCCATGACACCATTCTCTTTCACGCCCATTGACTCCACTAAAAGCCTGCCATAGCTCGCCTTGCACGATGGGAAACTGCGCCACTACCTTAGGCTCAGTGCCCCAGGCCCCAGTGTTCAAACTCTTACACTCCGGCCTGAGATGGGACTACTCACAGATCGTTTTAAAAATGTATTAAACTATACCTATTTAAAGGTAATCTAAAATTATTTTACACGTGTGGCTAGCAAACACATTTATACAATTTTTCTATGGGTTAATGTTAACTAGCCATAAAATGTAAAAAAGGCATTAAAATAATGTATTATATTATATATCAAATGTCATTGCTACTAATATCAAAGCATATCACACTGACTTATCGATATTGGTGTTACAAAGTACTCAATGCATGCAAGAGTCAATGGAACTGCAGACGATTGAACTAGCGGAAGATAAAGATCAGTTCAACTGAAATCTCTTAACAAAAACTCTCTTCCACCCACTTAAGTGTTTTTTTTGGTTTAAAATCAGGCAATTTAAAGAGCTATGGAGGTGTCATCAAAAGGAATTGCAAGTGCTGGGCTCAATCTAACGTTCTATTTTACCAGCAAATTCATGATAGTGCTTGAGTTATTAATATGCATTGAACATATTTATGCCTTTGTCTCTATGAAGATTCCCTCGTTATACGTGTAAGATTGCCGTTATCATGCATTTAAAAGCCAGGATAAATGCTGATGTATTTTGCTTAACCCATCCATTAGTAAATTCCTTTGCCCATTATTTTGTAGCTGCAGTTGGAATCAAAAAGTAGACATTTGGTTCATATGCCAATAGTTATCTTGTATGTTGGCATTACTAGATGACTTATCTGAATCTAGTAGTTAGTCAATGATAGGGAATTACCCATCCACACCAAATTATATTAAAAGTGCACTTACATTTCACATTTTTAACATTAAACAGTAAGCAGTGCAGCCTAATGATGCAATAACAGAAAGAGGAGCAGAATGTGTGAGTAACAATCACCTATCAAAAGTATTAAATGTTAAAATGTTTTAAAGGTACTAGAGAAGACAATTGGTTCTGCATTAGCTAATCTAAGAATAACAGTAAGCTGACTGTCTCTTTGGAAAAGGAGCAGCCTCTCAGCATTGTACAGAATGAGCATATCTGTCAGATAGAGGTGGATCCAGCTATATACTGTCTGAAGGGTTTATAGTAACATCTTCAGATTTGATCATCTGAGACAGCCGGTGCAGATATAACAGTAGTTACGCATAATGCCATTTAATCCAAGGTTAATATCTGAGCCGCAGAGTTCTGTACGCAGTTGTGACTTGTAACAGTAGTGTGAACAGCTGGGAAGCAGGGCATTATACTACTCTAAACTAGATGAAATAAATGCATATCGCATATTTGCATCTGTGAAGAAATGAAGCGGCCCAATTTATGAAGTGTGCTCTGTATGCTCTGGGTGATACGTTTAATTTGCTTATTAAAAGCCATGCCAGGGTCGAAGGTAAGTACCAAAAAGTTTTTAATGATCGTGTTGGCTGTGATGGGGCATTGGCTCGTGAAAGCAAAATGCTAGTGTGTTTGTGTGTCCTACGCATTGCCGTGTAAGCTACGAGGTACTCCACACACAGATTACAAGTCCTGGGACAATATAGAATGCGGTTCAACTGTTTAATTAACAATTTTAACATACCTGCCAGAGCCAGGGCAAATTGTCCAATGACCAACCAAGTAGTCCTACGGATAAATGGGTTCATAAAAAGGATGAATAGGATAAAACGTTGCAGTAGATTTATCAGCTACACAAAGTAGTCCGAGACGTCGATAAAGAGCACACCATTACTTGAGTCAATTCTGCTTCTGGTATAGAAATGCTGTATGTTTGTTGTGGCTCATTTGAGGTGATCTGGATATCGCTTGAAACACTGTATGCACGAATGACATGACAAATAGTCTGTAAAGCCCCTAAGCATTAACAGTAATTACCTTTTATTCATTTCACACCATTGCAATTACTATGCCCCGCAGCTTTGGGAGCTCTGCAGTGTTACTGTCTCATACTCAGCCAGTTAGGCATTTTTTTTCACATTCGAGATAAAGAGTAAATTATAGATGAAATATGCCCTGTTTTATATAATTATTTGCATATATTTCAGTGCACATTGGTATGTACAACAGACGAAAGCTGAGAGAAGGTTGTGGGGCTTGAATTGAAGGATAAGTGTCCACGCTGTAATTGACAACCTCATCAGCTGTCCTCTGTCTAGGGTCTTTTAATAGGCCATGTGAGGTATTTCAATTGTTTAGCAACACAAAGTCAAATACCAACAATCAGCTCCTGGACCTTTTTCTCTTCCCAGTCGTTTTGACTCCTGCTATTGCCAGAGGCACAGAGCTACAGGATGTGTTAGGAACCCACCCAGCCTCTCAGCACAATACGCCTGTCTCTGTCATTCCCTGCAAATCCATTTGTGCTGGTACGTGAGAGATGAGATACATTTTGTGAGAGATGGTGAGAGATCTGTATACACATTATTATTCAGAAAGTGCCACATATTGTACAGAGTTCCACCATTTTAGTGTACAAAAGCTTTTTTTTTACAATTTGCCTTTCTTATTGAGCATGGTCGGAATGTAGAATAAATATATGCACTATAACACAAATATAAAAGCACTGTACATGGCAAACCTGATAAATAAATACACATTGCAAAATACTAAAATGCAAAAGACTAAGACTCAAGCATCATGTTGAAGCATCACTATATCTGAGAGTTAATAAAATAAATAGTCACAAATATATAATCTTGATGCTGCTATCCAAACATTATAAGTAAAGTGTCACATAAATGTCCCCCTCATCCTCAAAAAATTAGAGAAGATAACTAGCCATACATGAAAAAAATATGTTATATTTAATTAGCCTGAATCCAGTGCAGGAGAAAGCCAGGAGCAGCCAGCCAAGCAGACAGCATAGGGAGAAACAGAGCAGCGTCAAGCAGACAGTATAGGAGAAATGAGCAGCCGTCAAGCAGACAGTATAGGAGAAACAGAGCAGCTGGGGCCAAGCAGACAGTATAGGAGAAACAGAGCAGCCGCCAAGGAGAGATAGGCAGAGAAACAGAGCAGCCGCCTGGCTAAGACAGTAGGAGAGAAACAGAGCAGCCGCTCAAGCAGACAGTATAGGAGAAATAGAGTAGCCGCTCAAGCAGACAGTGCAGGAGAAACAGAGCAGCCGCCCACAGACAGTATAGGAGAAACAGAGCAGCCAAGCAGAGCTGTAGCAAGGCGAGGAGAAACAGAGCAGCCGCTCAGACAGTATAGGAGAAACAGAGCAGCCGCTCACAGATATACAGGGAGAAACAGAGCATCCGCTCATGCAGACAGTATAGAGAAACAGAGCATCACTTCACGAGACAGTATAGGAGAAAAGCAGAGCATCGCTCAAGCAGACAGTATAGGAGAAAACAGAGCAGCCGCCTCAAGCAGACAGTATAGAGAAACAGAGCACGCTCAAGCAGACAGTATAGGAGAAACAGAGCAGCCGCTCAAGCAGATAGCAGGAGGAACAGGACAGCTGTCTAAGCAGACAGTATAGGAGAAAGAGAGCAGCTCAAGCAGACAGTGCAGGAGAAACAGACAGCTGTTCAAGCCGACAGATAGGAGAGGTCTATATCGTGAGCAGAAAGCTGGAGGGAAATAGCAACCAAACGCAATCAAGCCAGTTAACAAACTCAATTAAAATGTAATTCTTATTTTCACTTTTAGTTCTGTCTAAATTCCATCATTCATCAATTGGTCAATTATCATCCAATAAAGAGCTCTATTGGGGTTCTATCATGAAAAAATCTAGTGACAGACTTTGATAGAATTCAGAAGAAGACAAATGCAAAGTCCTGTGAACATTCTGGATCTTACCAAGCAGATAAATAAACAACGGCAATGTCTAGTGGTTCTTAAACCCTCTTGGAGGTGTCCACCAGCTATCTCACAATGTGTTGAAGCCTTGAACCATCTCAACTGAATCCAGCAGTCTACGTCTTGATAACTACTTGACAAGTTGATTCAGGTGTGCCAGCTTTGGAAATTCATCTAATATATTGAATGACAAGGGGTCACAGGAGAGGCTTCTGAGAACTTTTATATGTGTTGGCACAAGAATTAACCTCATAATAAAATGTCCTGAAGACAATATGAGGCTATATATATGTGTGTGTCTATTGTGGAGCTAAGGTAACCTCTTCCGCATCAGCAACAGGCCAATGCCCATGGTGAGCCAGCTTGCCTGACAACAGAAACATTCTGCCCTAATCAGACAGGGTCAAGGGCGATAAAAGGATCCCAGGAAAGCAGATCCTGGGCAGCAAGGGGAGGAAAAAGAGAAATGTTAAGGACGCCTACCCTGTCCGTGCAGGTTCTAGATTTGATTGTGTTCCTTTTTAAACACTGGCCCTGTGTCTGTTGCCTGTGTCTGTTGCTTGTGTTCGTTTCCTGTGTCTGTTGCCCGTGTCTGTTGCCCAGGTCAAACATTTGTGCTGGTTAACATTATGCTGCGTCTATAATTAATTTGCACAATCAAGGCAAATAATTAATGTTATCTACTAATTACCATGTCTGATCCTTTAGTCACCTGCTGCAAAGCACTTTGCAGCAGGTGATCTTTGAATAAATCTCCATACCTAACCCAAATGACAGACGTACAAGCTCCTCTGCGCCGCATTTGCGAGACTTGTTTCGCGCTGTAGGGGATTTAAAAAACGTGACGTGAGTGGAAGGGCAGTGCTGGGGCTGTGTGTGTGTGTGTGTGCGTGTGTGTGCGCGCGCAGAGAGATGAGACAGAGTTGAGAAATTGCAGGCGCGGCTCGAAATGGCTGTTATTTCAAATAGCGTAGCATATTTTAAACTAAATGGTTAAACGGTTTCAACTGGTTAATGACGCTCGGTGACTAGTCAAGAAAATTTTTAGTTTTCGCCATCCCTACATTATACGCACAGCCTGTTCCCGGGAGGTGCGCGGTGTTGGACGACAGCACGCGAGCAGGTCGGTCTCTGCGAGAAGCTGGGTCAGGTAGTTCAACTGTGAAGGATGTGACATGGGAGAGACTGAAGGACCACTGGACAGATGTTTACGGAGAACTTTGACAAAATGCAGTGACAATTACCCATAGAAGCACCACCATAAGCTGTTGGAGCAGTCCACTCACCCTCTCCATGTCCTCCTCGTCCTCAGAGACGTGTAGCACCGGAAGACGTTGTTTTTTGAGGCCGGTACGGGGGCGTTGTTGGAAAAGACTGGAGACACACAATTCACATCATGTAGTATGGGACATTCACAGTGTTTATGTACTCTTCAGTGTTCATTGAGATGTTAAAAAATGTGTAGACATAAACAATGCCCATTTGCTGGAGCGACAGTACAATGTGTCATAGTACATATAGCCTCCAAAAAGGCCTAGTCAGTCCTTAAAAAAGCAAGATAGAGTCGAGGCTCTGCAGGACACGCATGTAACATTAACAGCACAACGGAACCCACATGATTCAGAAAGAGCAGTGAAGAGGTTACACAAAGGAAACATCTAAGACCAGGATATGAAGTTATATTCAACCACAAGATGGCTAGTATTTGTAGATGAGAACTATAGTAATTCTACTCTGCAAATTAATCATGAATAGGAATTAACCAAGTACAATTGCAACATTCAGAAAACTTACTTGACAATAAATTCGGTGTACCCTTCTACTATCTCTGTCAGAATTATGAAATCAAAAGACATCTACTGTGTTCAATTACAAAACACACAAACAGTCCTACATTTGTTGCAAACTACAAATAATGGTATCTCTAAATCGTATTAATAAAATGTATTTACTACACCCAGTGAGTAATAAAATAGAAACATCACATAGCATTGACACTATAAAAGAATCTTACTCAGCTACAAAAGAACACGATGAAATTGCATTATTATACTGTCCACAGCACACTTGGAGGCTCATTGAGTCTTCAAAATACATTTGAATAAAATATTTAAGGGAAAGGTTGCTTTTATTCAAAACAATATCGTACAACAACGTTAAACATTCGGTACAATTTCAATAAGTATCACAGAATATGTATTCGATTTTGGAAAAGTTCGCTAGCAAGTAGCATCGTCGGCGCAATTCCGATCTACTAACATGGGGTGAAGTTAGCATAGCCTGCTAACGCCATTCCAACCTCAGCCTCATAAGGAAAACGTTACTCACCAAGTGAACATCCCTGCACGTCCCTGCATGACAAGCATGTTGGATTGTCGCTTTTACATGTTTTTTTTGTTCTAGGACTTTCCTCAAGTTGTTGAATAGCAACAGTTCACTACAGCAACATGGAACTATTCGAGGTCTTCCTTAAATGGCGTCTCTTCCCATTTATAGCAGATCGCATCTACTACTGACTAACCTGTCAATCTAAGGCGGGACATAACCAAATGGGAATTTCTAATTGGCTCAAAACTAAAATACTTCTTATTCCAGATTCCACCTGCCTATTACTTAATGTGTGTTACACGTAAACAGATGAGTTTCATGATATCAGCTAGATGCTTACGTGAGTTTTGACTTACGTTCGAAACTTTATTTTCCACATTTAGAGATTGGCTTTGTTTATGATATTAGGCAGACAAATTGAACAAGTTACCTTTGATGGTGGCGTATCAGCCTGATTCATTTCTCAGGACAAACGACGAGCATGTAACCCGGAAACCGCACCTTGAGTGTTTTAAAAAGAATGGACACCAGGAGTTCCGGTCAAGATGGCGGATCGGGTGCATTTTATGGTTTGAGCTCTCTAGACCTGTCCCAGATATTATCAAGTTTTTGCTATCCAAACTGCCATGTTGTGCTCCTTTTGAAATTATAAACAACAGTCTACTTTAAAATACTGGATAAGTTTGTGCACCATCACCATGTCATCGAAAAAGAGTCTGGCTATATCCCGCAACATCGTCGCAACTGACGACCACGAGTATGCTAGGATGGAAATGGATTCCACTGAGAAAGCTAAAAGAAAAGATCCGTTCTCACCCGCAAAGATCACACCAACAGCTAAAAGACAGGTTACGGTGTCAGATGGGAATGAAGGTATGAACGCGGTCCTGGATGCCATAAAGCAACTAACTGAAAAGGTGGATACTCTGGGCACCCAGCTGCAACAAAACTCCACCATGTTGTCTAGCATAGCTAAGGCTGTTGAGTTCAACGCGGCAGAAATTAAAGATTGCAAAATGCAGTTACAATCGGCTGTTCGAGATGTAACGGCTGTTAAGAAAGACAACGCGGAGCTAATGGAACGTGTCCTTGAGTTAGAACGTTACAAACGCCGGTGGAATCTTAGGATTCGTGGACTAAAAGAAAATGATGGTGAAGACATACGAGTGGTGGTCGCTGATTTACTGGTCAAAATCTCACCTTCTTGGTCCTCAAGCATCAACCAGATTGTGGACTCAGTTCATCGAATAGGGAGACGTGAAGGAAACATAACAAGACACGTCATAATTCAGTTCACTCAGAGATGGCATCGGGATGCGCTGTGGAGAATGACCAAGGATCACGCGATTTGCAAAGAACTTCGTATCAGCTTCATCGAAGACCTCTGTAAAGCCGACAGGGAGACCCGAGCTGCTTTGTGGCCCAAAATTAAAGAAGCAAGAGATGCTGGAAAGCGGGCGTTCTTCAGAGGTGGTGCCGGTTATATTAATGGACAGAGAGTCACTTAGGAGCACATGAGGTAACGATTCAGGATCAAGGTGCCTTGTTGTTCATGGGTTGGAAAGGCATTTTGGATGGTTTCATCTACATTTATTCCTTTCTGAAGGGACATTGCCTAATTGAGCTTTTTCTATACTTCTCTTTAAAACCTTAGTCTGTTGGACTTTAATACTTACTAACTGTTGTTAGGTTTTTGTTTGTTATGAATAGTTGTTTTTCGTGTATTTCACTTAATGCTAGGGGCTTAAGAGAGAATATTAAGAGGAAATCTATATTTTTGTTTTGTAAGGGTGAAAAAGCACACTTTATTTTACTGCAAGAAACGCATTCAAACGCAGAGGATGAAAAGTTTTGGATAAACCAATGGGGTGACAAAATAATATTTGACCATGGGTCTAATAGATCAGCAGGTGTGGCCATCTTGTTATGTAATTCACCGGGTAAAGAGTTGACATCTAGATTTAGCAATAATGGTCACTGGCTTATTTGTGTTCTGAAAACGGATGATCAATATTCTATTCTGATTAATGTTTATGGGTTCAATAATTTAATTCAAAACAGACAGTTGATCTCAGAGATTTCTAGTGCAATTGTAAACCTTAAAATAATTTATCCAACTGCTGTTATAATTATGGGTGGGGACTTTAACATGGTTAGTGATGAATGGCTTGATAGATGTCCCTCTAGAGGTAATCACAGTTCTTACAACCCTGTTTTAACTGATCTTTGTCGCACTCACAATCTATTGGATCCCTGGAGATTAAAATATCCTAATGTAAAGCAATTTTCATGGTTTAAACCAAACAATATAGTGAAGTCGAGAATAGATTTTTGGATTGATCTCTGTCTCCGTTATAAACTTTGTCAGCGTCTGTGGTATGTCAGCGGCTCCTCTCACAGATCACGCTGTTATTAAATTGAGCTTTAGTCCTCCTGATGGTAGCCACCAGAATAAAGGGTATTGGAAATTCAATTCTAGTTTATTAAAAAGCCAATCATTTAATGAAGGTATTAGGGTCATAATCTCTAATGTGATGTCTGATAATTCGTTAGTATCTTATATTTCCAAATGGGAATTTCTTAAATTTAGAATTAGAGAATATTCGGTTAATTTTGGGAAAACAATAAATAGAAGTAACAGATTAACTGAAATGAACATTATTAAAGAAATAAATATATACTATAATAAAACTTCACCCACTGATAATGATAAACAGATACTACAAGATCTTCTAAATAAGATGGATGACATTTATCTTCGTAAGGCGGAGGGGGCCTTTATCAGGTCCAGAGCCAAATGGATTGAGGATGGGGAAAGAAGTACCTCTTACTTCTGTCGTTTAGAAAAAAGAAGGCAAGAGAAACTTTCAATTAAAGCCTTATCGCTCCAGGGCCAGATAATTACTGATCAAGTTTCAATCACTAAGGAAGTTGTTTCTTTCTACAGTAAGTTATATTCCTCATCATTTTCTCTGGATGATGAAATATTGTTTTTCAACCATATCAAAGATCTTATTCCCCATATAGATGATGAAGACGTAGCGCTATGTGATGCTGATATTACCTCTGATGAGTTGGATAAAGTAGTTAATGGCTTGGCTTCGGACAAATCTCCAGGTTGTGATGGCCTCACTGCCAATTTTTATAAACACTTTTGGAATTTCCTAAAAGACCCTTTTTTGCTTATGTTAAAAGAAGCAACTGAATTCATGACTTTCCCTCTCTCTATGAAACAAGGTGTCATAACCTTAATTCCTAAACCGGATAAGGACCCAAACATTTTGGATAATTTTAGACCAATCACATTATTAAACACTGATTATAAAATTGTAACCCTCTTATATGCTAACAGATTAAAATTATTTTTACATAAAATCATAAGTGATTCCCAATCTGGTTTTATGAAGGGAAGATCCATACATAATAATATTCGCTTAGTGCTTGATCTTTTAGATTACAGACATCTATTGGAAGATGGGGGGTTTATTCTTTTTATTGATTTCTACAAGGCATTCGATTCAGTCGAACATCCATTTATTTTTGATTGTTTAAAATTGTTTGGTTTTGGTGATAGATTTAGAAATATCATAAAATCCCTTTACGAAAATTCGAATAGTTCGGTTTCCTTATCAGGAGGTACATCACCAAGATTCCCAATCAATCGTGGCATAAAACAGGGTTGCCCGATTTCCCCATTTCTTTTTATTATAGCCACAGAGATGCTTTCTATCTTTATTAAGAACTCAAGCATAGCCCCATTAGAGGTACTTGGCCAGCCAGTAATTATCAGCCAGTTTGCTGATGACACTACCATTTTCATGAAACAGTTAACTGAGGTCCCAAAAATTTTACAAATAATCCACTCCTCTAAAGCTTCTGGTTTAAAAATGAATTTGAATAAGTGTGAATTAATGCCTATTCATGAATGTCATTTAACTGAAGCCTACAACATCCCTATAAAATCTAAAGTTAAGTATTTAGGTATGCTTATTTCAAAGGATTCTGGTGAAATGGAAGACAGGAATGTGTGGAAAGTTTTAGATAAATGTCAAACCAAACTTAACTCCTGGTTGTTGCGTGATTTAAGCTTATTAGGTAGAGTTTTTTTTACTAAAATGGAGAGCATTTCAAGATTAATTTATCCTGCATACTCAATAGCTATTTCAAATAGGGCCATTAAAAAAATCAATCAGATCAACTTTGGTTTCATATGGAGAAAGAAAACCCATTATATTAGAAGGGTTGAGTTAACAAAAGAATATAAAGACGGAGGGTTACAAGCCATTGATTTTGATTCCATAAATGGGACCCTTAAGATTAATTGGTTGAAATCTTTTTTGAACCAAAATAATTGTTGGTTTCACATTCCCAGAGAATTGTTTAAGAAATTGGGAGGAGTGGAATTTTTGCTAAAGTGTGATTTCACCACTCAACGTCTGCCAATTAAATTATCCAAATTTCATCAACAGGTTTTGTTATACTGGAAAATGTTATATAATCATAACTTTACACCTCACAATTCTCCATTATGGAATAATAGATATATTACGGTCAGGAACAAATCACTGTTTGACAAAAACTGGATGGAAAAAGGTATTTGGTCAGTGTCCCATTTAATTGATAGGAACAATGGAATTATATCTTATGGTAATTTCTGTGTTAAATATAATATAATTTGCAATCGGGCCAAATTTGATTCTATTATTAAAGCCATTCCAATTTCTGTTGTAAGTCTAATTAAAGAAACACTCTCTTATTCTGCTGTTTTAATCCCACATCTCCCTGTTCTTTTAGTTGAAGGGTGTGATTTTATAGGATGCCAACTTTCAAACAAAATGGTTAGAAATAGATTTAACAACATTTCTTTTCCTGGTTTAGTTTATAGAAACTCAATTTCAAATTATTTTACAAAGGATATCATTCATAGTCTTCGAACCAAGTATTTAAAATTCCCTCTACCTCCCAAAGTTAAAGAAGTTCATTTTAAAATTTTAAATGGGGTATATCCGTCAAGTGAATTTTTACGACTTAGATTTGGTTTTGACTCAAATAAATGTTTATTTTGTGACGATATTGAAACCACAGAGCATTTGTTTTTTCAATGTATGCATGTAGAGGCCTTATGGTCTGACATTTATGACTGGCTTTGTCCAAAGATACCTCACCTCGAAGACTTCACTGCAAAGGACATTCTATATGGTCTTTTAATGGAAAATAACAAAGATAACTTCCTGGTCAACAATATCCTCATGCTTGGTAAATTTTTTGTACATAAATCAAAATACCTAAAGGTGATACCAAGGTTTTATGCATTTCATTGTGAATTTGTTTCTTTTACAAAAGCCCTTAAATTTATTCAGAAGAAAAACGCAATTAGTCTTCTGTCCACCATAGAAAGATATGATTTAAAGGAAAAACCCTAGCCCCCTGAATTTTATTTTTATTATTTTATTTATTTTGATTATTTTATTTTTATGTGTATTGTATGTACCTGTACCTGTTTTGTACATTTAAGGCTAAGAACCACTGTGATGACCTTATTGTTTGTACATGTATATTTGTTCAATAAAAAAAAAAAAAAAAAAAAATGGACACCAACTCCCAGAAGCCCCTGCGGTTCTTTGAGTACCGTAGTTACAGGCGTTCACGTGATACAAAACATAATGTGCTGTCGAATTGGTGATGATTACTAGTGATTAAACTGCGTCTTTAGACGTAAGGATGAGCTATATCTGGACATTTCCAGAGGGATACCATGATGACGAACATCAACCTTGTCTTGCTATATAAATTAAGCTTGACAACTTTGTTAATTTGTGCCGGTTGGGACGTGTCTAGCGAACAAAAAGCAGCACGGTTGTAAAGCTCTAATGACAGCCGTGGTTCGCGACGACTCGTTCCAGCCGGCACCTTTTGCTTGGTTTTGGTGTCATCTAGTGGCAGCTTTTGACTGTGGACTGTGAAGGGGTTTGACCGAGTGTGTGTGCCCTATTTGAACACACAAATGAAATAGCAAAATACTAATACATCAAGAATATGAGCAAACTACACAATTACATTAATTTAAACAAGTCATCATTGTTAGTGTGTAAACAGACCTGGCAAATAAACCTGATTCTGATCTATTCATATTTACTGACCTCTTTCTTTTGCTGGCACTGAGAAGTGCTAAAAATCCTATATACAAGTGTCACATTTCTACAAAGTGGAGGCACATTTTTTTTCCTGTAGTGACTTCTACCATTGGCTATTGAAACACTAGACAATTGAAACAGAGGGATTTTCTTTTTAAATACATTATTGTGTTTTACAATTGCACTGGTTGTCAACCTTTTTTGGGCCAGTGCCCCGTATCCATTATCCAGGTCCCTTACCGCCACCCTTCAAATAACAGGTATGCCAACTTCCCTGAATATTAATGATAATTATTATGATGGTGATAAACTACAAAAAATGTAAAGAGGTCCAGTTATTTCATAAAGTCCTTTTTACACGGAAAGTTGTCACAAAGGCTCACATGGTGTGAAGGACTCTGTGATAACTGACCTCTCCCTTTAGCCCGGATCATTCCTCAGGCATCAGGGGGTTCTTTCAAAACACTACCAATGGTGAGGTCTTGTACATCTTCCACAAACCCTTCATCCTCCTATTTCCTCCTGGTCCTCCAGCAGCTGGTCATTCTCCTCAGAATCTGGGTCCATGCTCTGCAAGGGCTGCCATGTCTGGCTAAGGAGGTAATTCACCCCAAGCAACTCTCCAGAACATGAACAACAATAGTAGTCTTCAAAATACATTCGAGTAAAATATTTAAGGGAAAGGTTGCTTTTATTCAAAACAATATCTTACAAAAACGTTAAACATTCGGTACAATTTCACATAATAAGGGTGCCATTTGGTACACACTCCCGGGCATAAATCAATCGGGGTGGTGTAATGTCCGTCTTGTCGAGTGACATCTTCAGGCACCTGTCGAATGGAAAGAGAGACGAATGAACAGAGTCGTATATTTGTGTTAAATAAATAAGTGAAAGAAACAAACAATCCGCTTATACTTTCACGCTAAGTTAAAACTGCGCAAGATAGTCAACTTAACAGATGTGTTAATTTGTTTGGAGGCATGAAGCTTTCATTACTGTTTAGATTAAATCGAGCTCAAACTTCCCCTCATTCTGATTACGGTAGTCATTTATTTACCCTCATGGCAAAGACATGGAGAAATATGATGCAGATTTAAGTTGAAGGAGATTGATCTGGAAAAGGAAGAGCTGCTGCCCGGGAGATTGGTCTGAATAAGTCGATGATAAGACGATGAAAAATGACGGTACCTGGAATGAATCCACAACTGCAGTAAATGGCAGAAAAGGGGTTGTCAGATTGAGTCCCGGACAACGATTGGCTGCCATGATGTTAAATTATATATATTTTTAAATACATAGCGCATAGCCATGCAGGCATTGTAAGGTATATCTAGAATCAGCAACTTCTGAACGGGGGAGCACATCTCACATCATGGTCCCCTATCATACATTTAATTTTTTAAATCCTCCGATGAATTTTAAACCAGCTTCATGTAACCATTTACTCTCTCTAAGGGCTTGTGACTGTCTTATTGATGTTCAGAAGGGGATAATTTGGGTAAGGGCTGAGGGTGCACCCATTCACGTAAATACTTCAATCTTAAACATATGCTCGATCATGTCTGCACAATCTGCCATTATATTCGTTTTGCCTATATTCAGCACATTGAGCACAAATAAATAATTTGTCCGAAAACACACAGCGGTTAGTAATTAAAATACATACATAATGTTGAAAAGCTACAGCCGACGTCCTTCCATGACTTTTCCTAAATACGTGCATTTTACCTTGTCCCGTTTTCAGAATTGCAAAATCACAAACCGAACAATATATAAAACTACTATTTACATGTTTTCTGATACCTAAACTGCCTTCCTGTCGCCAAAATTCCACGCCGCTGGGCGTTGGTACCCTAATTGCGGTACCCAGACACCGATCACACTTCACTGAGCCTATATGGCAATGGTTGAATGGGCGATACACAGACAAATACTACGAGAACACATATAGACAATAGTCTGATTGGCTTGGTTGAACTACAAAAAAAGAGGTACGTTTATAAAGAAATATGTTTCACTAAATAAACAGAACGAATTCCGCCAAATACATACAGCCCCATTCATGTGTCATGCGCCTATTGCACTCAATAATTAATAACGAATGAACCACAGTGTATTCATATAGCCTACAAGAGACTTCAACAAAATATTGTTTTGTATCGAAATTAAACGAATATGAACAATAATTATTAATAGGCTAACTACAAATGGGCGATAAATGAAATTACTCATGCACACAGAAGGACGTGGGACATACATAAGTCCGGGGGCATACGGCAGAAAGAGCATAAAACTGGAACGGTTATGGTCCGATCTATATGAAACTGAACCCGTTTTGGTCCGATCTTTATTAAACTGGAAGGGTTTTGGTCTGATCTATATGAACACTGTGCGCAGTTCAACCGGGTTAGTTTGCTGCTGTCTCATGTGCACTCGTAACAATAATGAACACTGTGCGCAGTGCAACCGGTTCGTTTGCGTGTCCTGCTCAAGCAGACAAACAACTGAAGCTGCGTGCCTGTGGACGGATAAATAATTATAAATAGATTTGTTTATCGGCCAATCATTCGCAAATCATTTGATTGCAAGTCGCTTGTGATCTAAAATGTGTTAGCATTTACTACATCAACATAGGACATACAGTTTGATGGATTTTCATTTATTCGATTTTTAGAAATGTTAATATCATAGCCTGTGCATTTTAAAATCATGGTTTTATTTTCGTATTTTATGTTTACATAAGACAATAAATAGGCCTACATACTCTTTTAATAAAATTCATTTCATTCAGGATGACAACACAGTAGATGATCTGATGCTGTTGGTCAAGTGTTTTTTTTACATTGGTCATTGGACCAAAAACATGTCATATTATTTAGTGTTGATATGACTGGTCTCGGTCTCGGCCCCCTTTGGTATCGGTCTCGTCTCGGTCTCGGCCACCTTCGGTCTCGGTCTCGTCTCGGTCTCGGCCCCCTTCGGTCTTGGTCTCGTCTCGGTCTCGGCCCCCTTCGGTCTCGGTCTCGTCTCGGTCTCGCTTTAGGTGGTCTCGAGCACAGCTCTGGCTGAGGGTACCACGCCGGTACTACACCTGTTACTATTGGCCTGGTCTGTATGGTTCTCTGTTGGAATGGGAAATGCTTCCACTGTTTCTGGGGAACTTGTCTTGGCAGGGTGCGTCTTTATCTCAAGAGAAACATTCCTATTTGATGTGATGTTACTAAAACTTTCAAGAGTTTTTAATTATTGGCCATTTCTACCATGCATTTATACATTTTGCAATTTCAACTGTGCAAAACATTGTATTTTCCGATGTGTTAAATAAAGCAACTATAGCGGCTATAGGCAACGCAAACAAAAGTTGCAGCCGCGAGGGACTAAACACTGAGAGTGTGAAAACACTGCGACGCGCACATAACTCAGTTCTGTAGCTGACGCGGAGATCTGTGTATGCGTTGCCATGGCGACAAGAGTAAATGTGCGCAGCCGTATTATCGCTCCATGACTTAATTTCATGTTGTTATAATTTCTTGTTTATTTTAATGTGTAGCATTTAATAAGTGAAACACTGTGACGCTGTTTATTTTATTTATCACGAAATAACTTTATAATATGGTTCAATAAAGTTACACGTTACGCCGGAAGGAAAACTCACCGGCGTAGGGTCAGAGAGAGAGAGGAAGGAACAAAGAAGAGAGAGTTGTATTTGCGCTAAAGTGATGAGCATTTAAGATATTGTTTTAATTTTTCTACTGCTGGTTATACTAGGCAAACCGTTTTCACGGTGCAATCGTGCAGAGTTTTTTCCACAGTGTTTTGTATGGAGCTTT